>PVIR01021606.1:0-29197 GCA_004026965.1 Petromus typicus
TAGGCCATGGGGTTATTTCTTTTGTATGAAAGATTCTTAATCATTCAAGGTGTAATTTGCCCCCGTTTTCCCAGCGGGAGTGATAAATCTTTCAAATCCTCCTTATCTCTTCAAGAACTTTAAAATCACATTAGCGTTTCTGAAATAATTTAAAGATGAATTATAGTGTATCAGCACTTCTGAAACCACATTTCAAAGGAAGAAGGGTTTGCAAAAACTGAAAGGTCTTACTGCAGTGTTAGGAGCCGTGTGGAGCTCTAAGAGGTCACATGCTCCACAAGAGAGAGGTAATTTAGGAGGTGGCAAAGCCCATCTTTGACCAGGGAGCCATTTATTCTTTAAAATATTGTAACAGTTTGAATTGGGAATTTTACCACAGTTCATGAAGTGCAGGGGAGAGGCTGAAAAAGAAAGTGGTGAGGCCTGCTCAGTGGAGAGCTCATTAGGAGCCATGAAGGTCAAGGTCATCTCGACGATCTCCCCCTCCCTCTCCTGTCTCCCTCTCTTGTCTCCTCCCTCCGTCACGAGCACCTGCCGCCCAGGGGTCCCAGTGTCACGCTCAGTGAGTTCATCAGGGCTGAATCCCTACAAGGAAATGGACTGGCAGTTTTCAAGACAGAGTAAAACAGATAAGGAGAGACAGGTTGGTAACTAGTGGGTGAAGAGAATGCAGGCATAGACCGCAGAATCCAGGACTCACCTGTGCCAGGACCCGATGCAGAGGATGAGAGACCGGGCAGGAACTGGCACCACCTGGATCCTCTTGGTATCAGAGACAAAGAGGGAAAGGGCAGGGCCGCAGTGGGGGCTGAGGCCTGACTATTTCTAGCATGGTGACAATAATCGGACTATCTTGGACACTCTTAAATTCCTTGAACTCAGTTTCCCCATCTCTGCATCTCTCTACGTAGCGATGTTGGGATGCATGACTTTTAGGCTGTTTTCTTCTCTGACACAGACTTGGCCTTTGGATCTCTGTGTGAGCAGCAGTGAGACATGGAGCAGAGAGGTGCGAAGGAGACGCTCAGCAGTGTGGAGGGAGATGGCTGGGTTCCCGGCGCGCCGGCTGGGAAGCGCTGGATGCCCATGGACTCACTTGAACGCTTACGCTTTGTTGCTGTTGACTGCGTCCTGGCGTCTGCAGAGAGGGCCCACTCGTGCCTTCACATGTACGTGCTTCCCGTGTGAACCCGGGACAGCAAGAGCGGGAGGAGAAAGCATGGTGAGAAAAGAAAAGCGTCACAAGCTGGCAGGCAACACGTAACCCAGTCTCCACTGCGTCACAGGCCTGAGTGAAGGGGAAGTGTCTGGGGGTGCCACCTCCTATCATTTAAGGTTGCGGTTGCTTGCCGAGCCTGAGCACCGTACAGAGCGCCACATCACACACGCTCCCCTGCAACGGTAGCCTCCAAGCTGAAGGCAGCATCTTCCTGTCCCGCTCAACTGCAGAACAGTAGCAGCTCTGGGCACAGGGAGCAGCGGTGTCGGGTCCCACGGAGCGACGGCAGCTCTGTCCCCAAAGGGCTCCTTGAGCTGAAGACAGAGAACTGCTGTGATTTCAGGGCAGAGAAGCGTCCTACTTCAGCGTCACCCTGAAGAGCACCCCGGATTTCATGGGACAACATGGAGTCTGGAGATTTCTCACGGGGAGGAGCTTGGCTCTTTGACGTGCATTTCTGTCTTAGGACCAAGCTCGGTATTATGGCCTGTGTCTAGTTGTTCCCCCGAAGCCTCATGAGCTCATAGGTGGGGCTCTGGGAAATGACTGGACCATGGGCTGTGGCACTGGATTAGTCCACACTGGCGTAGCACAGTTGGGGTGTGGATGGTGAACTTTCTGAAGAAGGAAGTCCTGCCCTGGGTGTGGGTGACGCCAACCAGTCAGCCTGTCTTGCGGATGGAATAAGAAGGGAAAGAAAGGCAGCTCGCTGCGTGCTGCCTGCCTGCCGAGGCCTGCTTTTCCTCTGTGATGTCCTCGCCATGCTCCCCGCCTTGGACTCAGCTGCCAATGGACTGAAACCTTTACAAACTGTGAGCAGAAGGAAATCTCTCCTCTTAACTTGTGGATGTCAGGTATCTTGTCCAAGCGATGAAACATGACTAAGACTTAGAAAAACACTGGAAAGGTAAAATGTTTTTCAGAAATTCAGCATCACAGAAAAATGAACTTGGTTGGCTCATCTGCTAACATTTTGTCTGATGAAAAATTAAATCTCTGTGATGAGGCTGGAAGGTGGGAGAAGGCAAAACGTAGGCTCCACCAAGGTGGGGAATCTTCAAGTGCCAACCAAGTCTCAGCAGAAGGAAGGCATGGGCACCAAGGGAGGGTCGTGAGGAGTGCACGTGGCTGGGAGCACCACTGTGGGGGGAGTGACTGGGAGCACCACTGTGGGAGGAGTGACTGGGAGCACCACTGTGGGTACCGATGCAGTGCTGGCTTTCTGTTCTTCTCCTGTAATTTTGTGCATCGTGTCTGCGAGGTCAGGTCTGCAGAGCCTCCGTCGGTAGCTGGTTCTTGGTTGCGGGTAGGACTGGTCTGTGGAGCGCAGCACACTTAATCAGCTCCAGTGCTCTTCTGGTGACAGTCCTGCACTAAGTAGTGGCCCCAGTGATAAGGAATCTGTTACATTTACTGTCTTAGAAAGACACCTGACCGTGAAGGGGACAGACTCCTGTCCGTGTCCCACAGAGATTTAAATTTCATAGAGATTTAAAGTCATCACTGGCATATCTATTGACACTCAAGGCTCTTCTTCCTTTCCTCACCGACTGCCTGTCTTCAGGAGGAGCCCTGACTCTGTGCCAGGTCTCGCACTTTTCCAGTTATCGTTTCAGAGCCCAGAGGCTCTGGCTGACTTGCTGTCCTGCCCGTGCTCCTCCCACTGTCATTCAGCGGCCTGATGAGACCGGGCTGCTTGCAGGAGGAGGGTGATGATTCGTAGTTACTGTGAGAGCTAAGTTGAAGGATGTATTCCAAGCTCCTGTTTTTTTGCCGTCTCTTTTCTTAGCCCTGTGGGCAGTGCACAGTGTTTACCTTCCTTCTAAGTTTTGAAATCTCGGTTGTGGTGAGGATGTTTCTTGTAAGTAAACACAACACAGTTTTACAGAGGATGAAGCACAGGGTTTCGACAGTTGCTCTGGGGTATTTCTTGGCCCTGGGCCAACCAAAAAGCATCCTCCTGTCACAAAGGATGGCCACTTTGGCCCAGAGGGGCTGAGCGTCTGAGGGAGAGCGCTGTCTGCTCCCTCTCCCTCCCAGCTCCTCTCGGAGTCTACCGCTGCACAGGGGCAGGCACAGAGCTGTGCGGCGAGAGCCTTCCCTCCGCCACAGAGACAGAGCCCGGGGCCAGGGCCAGAGAGGTAAGAACAGAAAGGGTTGGGAGCCCGAGAAGCCAGAGACCTGCAGGGAGTCGATGGTGCTGGGGCAGGAAGAAGAAACCAGGAGAGAGAGGGACAGGGAGGCAGTCAAGCTCCCGAAAGGAGCAAGCTTTGAACCAGGTCCCGTGTGTCATCGGTGATTCCAAGTGTCGAAATGACTCGTGTAGATTTGCCTTTCAGAAGAACCACTGAAGCAAATGCAAAGAACTCACGGTGAGAAGGCGAAGAAACTGGGTGGCATCGGGTGAGGGCACCATCCCAGGAGGGGCAGGTGCCAAAGCCTCCGTGTGTCAACAGCGGTGTGACATCCATTTTTATATATCACTGAAATCCTGAGCCATGGAGAACAGGGAAAGGGGTGCTACCAGGACCCCTGCAGCGAGTCCTAGTCTCCTGTGAGCCACAACTGCACCAGGCACATTGGTTAACATGAGCAGAAATGAGGCTTAGAAAAGAAGCCGAGCTTCGGGCCCATCCGTGCTGCTCCGGGCAGCAAAAGGGAAGGCCTGGAGCTTGGCACTCTTGCATTCGGTGCATTGTGAGTCATAAAAGGTAACGGGTGACTCAGAAGGTGGCATCAGCGATAACCACGGAACAATGCAGAACTGTGCACATGGAGATTTTGTTCCTGCCCAGGACATCTTCGGCTGGCACAGTCCTGCCCTGGAGGACCACAGCATCATTGGGGCGTCGAGGTCTTAGCTGTGCCTGGAAGCCAACGTGGAGACTTGCCTTGAGGTGCCCGGTCCCCAGCATGTAGGCAGGGAAACAGGCCTAACCATAATTTAATCGTGAATCATTTTCCCCTAAAATTGTATATGTGCAGACATGCATCTCAGTAACCAGCGGTATCTTGAACATACTGACAGCCAGGGGTCATTTGCTGTAGCTATAATGTGCACTACGAGTGTCCTTGAAGTGCATCACATTTTAACTGTTTTTATTGGTGGCCGTGCAAGTGTGTCACATTTTAATTGCTTTTACTGGTGGCCATGCCACGTAACTGCAATGTCTTAATGCCTCAAGTAAAAACAGTCTAAGGGCGATTTAAGGATGTCTCGAGGTCCTGAGCATCCCTGTGGTGCCCTCAATAAGGCTGAGAGCCTGCCAAGGTCACAGCCCGCCACACAGCTGTCTGCTTCTTGGAGCAGAAAGATAGCGAGGGGCACGGTGTTGCCTGATGCCTCCTCACCAGGCCCTCGGTGGCTGAGAAGACAGGAGCCTGGAAAAAGTCCCAGCACTGACAATTCTGATTTAAGAGGAACTCCAAAAATTGGACTCTGAATAAGAAGCTTAAGGATGCCAGCTTTGTCCAAGTTTTCCTATTTCTATAATAGACAAAATATGATTAAAAACTGGTAGGAACTGGTGTCATGAATTAAGTCAATTTAAGAACACTAAATTCTAAATGCCAAGAAGTCATAGTATCATGATTTGATTGGTTTTTACAACAGTACATCAAACCATGCTGCATTTTCCTACGGGCGGTGTCTGAGCCCTGTCCTACGGGTGGTGTCTGAGCCCTGTCCTAGGGACGGTGTCTGAGCCCTGTGCTATGGGCGGTGTCTGAGCCCTGTCCTACGGGCGGTGTCTGAGCCCTGTCCTATGGATGGTGTCTGAGCCCTGTCCTAGGGGCGGTGTCTGAGCCATGTCCTACGGGCGGTGTCTGAGCCCTGTGCTACGGGCGGTGTCTGAGCCTTGTCCTACAGGCGGTGTCTGAGCCTTGATGCAAGGTGGGACCGCGTAACCCGGCTGTTAGGGATCGGCGACTTGAGTGGCGAGTGAGTTAGCGGTTACCAGGCACAAATACGCGTTGAGTCTCGAGGAGGACAGGAAGGGGGCGGAAGGAAACACCTTGAGTGGCCGGTGGCCATCGGGTGAGTCACTGCAGATTGGGTGACCAGAGGGCTGTGTAACGCAGGCAAAAGATAGAAAGGGAAGTCCTTTTATGTTTATCACTGGATAACTTTGGGGCAGGGACGTAGCTCAGTGCACGGCCCCCTGCCTTGCAAATGCGAGGTTGTGAGTGCGATCCCCAGCACCACACACGCGCACACACACACACACACACACACACACACACACACACACACACTACACTTTTTCTAAAGTCCGACACAGACACAGGTCTGATAAGGGTGAGGGCCCCGGATGATTTACTGGTGGTGTTCCACATGCTTCAGTGTTCCATGTGACGGTATCTGCACCCGACATGTCTGGGTCCTTCTCCCTGCCTCTCGCGGCCCCTCTCTTTCCTGACAGACCTGTCTCCCTGTTAAGAAATAGCGAGTTGTCTAGTAGACCTCTCAGACAGCCTTTCCAGTCCAGCTGAGGCCCCCTTTTCTCTGGCCCCACGACTGTGCCATCTCGCTTTCCCCCGGATGGTGCAAGGTCTCTGAGACCGGCCCCTGCTGGCTGCCTTCTTCCCACTGTCCACTCGGATGGGGGCGGGTCTCATGGTGGACATCCCGCTGGCCCTTCAGGGTCAGTGTGACTGACCATTTCTCACCGTCCAACTTGTGACTCTCTTGTACCATGTTGGGGCTCTTCTCCAGCGTGGTGTGTACTCAGCATGTTACCAGTTCTGTTTTGAATCAAAGTAATAACTCACCTTCACTTCGATCCATAAAATCAGTCTCCATATCTACTTGCAGATCATATTTCTTAAAAATTGTACCACATAGATAGGTTCTTTAGAGAATGTGCTTTGTGTTCATTTGATAACAATGCAATTAGATGAATCTGAGTCAAAATATACCAGATTTTATTGGATTCAGTAAATTAATTTAATGTCACTGTAAAAAAAAAAGAAAAAGAAAACCTACCAAGAATCTTAAAATTGTTCCAGGGAAGGAGGTAGATTTTAAGGCCTCACCACAAAAAAATAAATAAATAAAATAAAACGAGGGGATGGAGATGCTCGTTAGCTGGAGGCCTCACCCCACAGGGCTCACGTGGCCGGAGTGTCACACACACCCTGTAAACACACCCGGTGACCCGTCCGTCCACACTGACGTGAATTTCAGAAGCTGCGTAGTCCTGGGTGTTGAATGGGGAGAGCCTCGCAGTCTCTCACAGAAGGGCATCCCCTTGGTCAGTTCCACGCGACGCCTGCCACCACCGCAGGTCTTCCTGCCTCTGTCTCGGGGGCTGGGCTGTTCCCCAGTGGAGGAGCCTGGCGCCGGCTGAGATAGAGCCCTCCCCAGGTGTGCTGAAAGACATCGACGACAGCACCCCCGGCCCGCCCGGGCCAGGCCTTGCTTCCCGCCCTGGGGACCCACTTCCCCTGAGGAGCAGGGGTGGCAGTGAGGTCACCCCCTAGTGGAAACCTCACTCATCACGCTTGGGCTGGTGACCCAGGTCTGGAGAAGCTGTCTGGCTTCCATTTCATAAACTCTAAAGTTGGATTCATTGTCAGGCCCTGCTTGTAGGTATGGGACGCACACAGCTTCAGGTCATGGGTTCAAATCCTGCCACAGCCACTTCTGAACTCTGCCTTCTAGGTGACTTGGAAGTGGTCTGTTCCCACCTCCTCACTGGAAAGTGGAGGAATCAACGAACTTATGTTTCATTGAGGTTTGTAGGGCAAAAGTGCTCTGTGAGTGTTAACCGTCCCTGAGGACATCACCTCCGCCGTGCCACACACACAGAAATACCTGCCGTCTGCATCTCATCCCTTGGCTATGTCAGCCCCACGTTAGGCCAACAAGCTGTCCCCAAAAGAACCCACGAGAAGCCTCCTCCTGGGCCCGACTCACTCCCCGTGTCCCTGGGTTCCGCGGCCTGTTTGGTGGCCCCGCTGGCCCCTCATCCCTGACAGCTTCTTCTGGATTTTGCTGTCGGATGTGGCCAGGACCGCTAGGCTAGAGAGTCAGTGACCGCTTCATGGTATTTGCAGGCTTCACCGTTTTTAGTTCAACCAGCAAACATCACAAGCCCGTGTACACTGCATTCGGAGCGTTGCGTGTTTATCAAGTGCTTCTGTGCTCAGAGTGAGGCTGGCTGGCGGCGCCCTCTCCAGGGCCTCAGTGTGACACATCTCACCGCTCGGCGGCAGCTCAGCAGTGTGTCCCGTAAACACTGCTGTCTGGCACAGGTGTGACGGGGAGAAGCTGACCCCAGTCTCTCTGCGAAGCTGCTGCTCTTCTTGTGTTGCAGTTTGCTCAGTTACCAAATCTGAGTGAAGCTTCAGCGGCGTTTTGGGGCCAGTGCTATGACTTGGGCACAAGATCACCATGCTCAGCACTGGCCTGGGCCTGGGCCAGCCTTGCTGTGAGGAGATGTGGGGGAGGGCAGTGTGTGCACACATGTGCCTGACCCCACACCTGCGGGCAGAGAGGGCTGGCATAGGGCTCGGGCACTCTGAGAATCCGAAGCAAGTTCCCTGAGAAGAAGAAAAACACACTGTTGACGGCAAGACGATACACACTGATGTAGCACTTTGGAGCTATGTGATTGTTGCAGTAGAATGGGTTTCTTTACATAGCTGTGAAGTTGTATTATTTAGAAGTCAAAACATTTCACAGCGTTGACAGTTGACAGCTGGTTTGTGTGACTGATGTGCGGTGTGACGGAGGAGCGTTGCCAGATCTCTTCACACCGCCCTGAACACTGCACACAGACGGGCGGAAGTGAGACTGGCTCGGAATCACGCCTAAGCCTGGAGCAGCTGTCCCGGCGCGTGACGAGGCGCCGCTGAGCAGCTGGACAGCACTCGGGACGGAGGCAGGGTCACTGGCTGAGACTCCGGGACGGAGGTGCTGCGCCTCCCCCTCCCAGCCCGCAGTTCTTAGGGTGCAGAACAGCACCTCGAGTCCTCATCGCAAAGGAGGTGACGGAATCTCCCCGCAGCCTGGGTGCAGATTGGAGCCCCGTGCACCCCATACATGTGCACAGCTGTTGTTTGACAACTTAGAATAAATAATGCTGTGATGGGAGAGATGAAGACACTAAGCCACTATGAAAGAGAGCTTCCTGCCAATGCTTTCTTTCTTCTGACTTGAATTCCCCAACGTTGGCTCACGAGCCCTTGTTCTAGGGGGAGTAGGCGTGACCCCGGTGATGATGGCACACGCGTTAACTTCCTTTTCAGCTACCAGCTCCTGGGCCTGAGAGATCCTCCTGCCTCAGCTCCCGGGTAGCTGCACTGATGAGCACCCAGCTCACCCACCAGGGTCTCCATCTGCGGTGATGGGCAGCTCTTCAGTGCCCCTGCGCCCTGCGCTCTTCTTTCTCCCTTTTCCTTCACTGGCCTTCACTTCCGCGCCTCAGTCCTTGCTCCTCTGTCCTCTGCGCTGCACTGAGCCCGAAGTGCAGGTCTGTCGGCCCCCACAGAGCAGCTCGGGTCTTCAGGTCCCTCGTGTTGCCACACCTTAGATGTGGCGTTACCCGCTCGGCGCCATTTCATCTGTGCTGCTTTGCTTTTCTTACTGTTTGCGTGCGTCCTGTGATGAATTTGGCATCTGCCCCCAATTCCCTCGTGGGCGTTGATGCCAGAGGCCAGTGTCGGGCTAGGAAAACTCAGGAGACCAAGTGCTGCCACTGGGGTTTCTGTTGGCATCACGAAACCGTGTCAGTGGGCGCCGCCGCAGCACACGGCGCACTAAGCCTGTGTGTTGGCGGCCTGCTCCTCGGAGGGAGCCACCGCTTCGGGTCTGTCCAAGGCTCCAGACCCACCGCAGGCCCTGCCAAAGGCACATACTTCTGCCCCTGGCCACCCTGGTCTCCTCTCCAGGGCCCTGATGGTCTAGTCCTCACTGGCCGCAGGCAGGCGCCTGGTGTCACCCCTGGCTGGGCAGGTCCTGCAGTCCTGGCCTAGCTACTTAGTGAGTCAGCTGAGACGTGCACTGTTTGTTCAATCCCAGAAGCCTTTGCATGACAGACAGTGGGTCCCCGCCTGGTGCCATCTCTCACTGCTCACTGCTTCTGCCCTGCAGGGCCGGGTGGGGCCTCTACGGCATCGACAGCATGCCCGACCTGCGCAGGAAGAAGACGCTGCCCCTGGTGCGGGATGTGGTGAGTCTCCCCATTACCTTTCAGACTGCAGGGATGGACTTTCCTTTATTACCTCACATCCTTCTCATTAGCTGCGCGCCTATAAATAGTTCATTGACTGAACTACACCAGACCAGATTCTGCTAGGTGTTACATTTATTATTTCCTCAAAAAGTATTTGATGGGAGAAATAGCTCTCACCTTGTGGCTGCTTTTGATATTAAATGAAATTACAAACTGAGTCACAGTGACTGTCTAAGCCAAAAGCGTCACACAGCTGCCCGGCAAGTCCCGACCGGGCTGTGCTGAGTGATTACGTGTGGAACTTGTTCAGGGCTTGGTATGAAATTCCTTCCCAAAGCAGTGGACACTGAGTATCTTCCAAGGAAGCTGGCAATATTAATTGGCCCTTTCTATGGTAAGGTTGAATGTAGCCAAATTTATGGGTGCTACTTTGTAAGAGAATCATAGTACGCAAATCATTAGCATTTTATTAGTCTTCAGAGTGATTTTAAATAACTCATTCTCCTATAATGAGATATACTGGGAATCACTGGGAAATGCTAAGATCAATAAAGGGTGGTGGTCTATGTTCCATTGTTTAAAATAAAGGAAAAGAAAGCCCATACACAGAGAAAAGCTATTTCTATTGTTCAAAATGTCACATTTTTCTATGGCTATATAAGATTCTCAATTGTTTATTATATGCTTATAAAAGCATATTTTTCTCTTTCAACAATAATGTGCTTAATTTTTATACCAGCAATTTTTGATTTTGCCTTGAACACGGTCACCCGAGTACAGCACGGTGGTTTCCAAATAAGACGCTGACTGAAAGTCCTTATGCCGGAAAGCAGGAGGGCTGGGGCAGCGGGCCGGGCTCTGCGGGGGTGCCTGGCTGAGCCGTGGCAGTAGTTTAACCCTGTGCTGTTCTTCTGCACATTGTTTAACGATGTAAACTTTGCTTCCTTTCATTTCGGGATCTTCAGGCCATGGTAAGTCCTTTGCTATCCGTTTGCTACTGTTTGCTGACCTTCCCAAACACACTTCCACACTCCTGAGCAGAAGGGGGCGGGATGGGGACACAGGAAGTCAGGCACGCATAGGAGTAGACGTCCGGGTGGGCGGCAGTTTGACCCTGAGGAGTTGCTCTGGGCCCACGATGTGCACATGCAGACTGAGAGCGAACACAGGCCCTTCCGACAGTGGTCTGAGGTGTCCTGGGGAACACTGGAGAGATCGAGACGCTGATCTTCGGGGCTTGAGGTGGCAGGAGTGGCTTCCTGACTTGCAAAAGGCAAAGTCTTGTGCATGGCTTCCTAACAGGGAGGCGTTTGAGAGCGGATGGGAAGCGCAGGGTCCACTGTGACTTCCTTTGCTCCCAGGTGGGGAGGTCACAGCCCCTCTCCCTCAGAGCTCCCGGGCCCCAGAGTTCCCTGGAGCATGGCGGGACCCTCGTACCATGCACGCTGTGGGAGGGGAGTGTCGATCTCCAACTTCACAGGGCTGGAGATACCTGACGGCCAGCTGCGTCTGCCGTGAGTGGGTGGGGCTGGGTCTGATGCCCTCAGCAGATGGCTGGTGGTGGACAGCATCCGGCTTTATGGGGGGCAGGACTTGAAACCACCCCACAAGTCAAGCTGAGGACGCCGGGGTGCCTGTTCTCGGCCTCACTCCATCAGCTGTGTGTGTTGGGCTGGGCTTACGAGAGGGATGCTCTGGGTCCCGAGCTCTCTGCGGCCATGTCCTGGGTGAGCAGCAGCTACCCAGTGGGCAGGCCCCTGTCCGCTACATGGGAACTGCTGCCCTCGCCTTCTGCTGGGCAGTGTGGACACGCCGACCTCCTACCTATTGACAAGTCCTGATTCTCTTTATGGCAGACCCTGGCTGCGCGGAAGTCCGGCCTGTCCCTGGCGATGGTGATCAGGACGTCGCTGAACAACGAGGAGCTGGTAGGTCTGGGGCTGCTCAAGTGTACCCGCTTCTCCAGGAGGGCCGGGCTTTGCTGGGCTGACGGTCCTCTGAGCCTCCAGTTCATCCTGCCGCACCCCGACCGTGTCCTCTGTCTCTGCATCATCTGCTGTCACCCCCCCAGGGAAAGCCTCGGAACAGGCCACCTGTAGGGACTGGGGTGCCCAGGACCCTGGCTCTTTGGTCTCGAGGTGTGGACAGTTTTATCCGAAACTCCGTGGTGTGGCGTGGGGTGCGGGTGCTACTGCCAGGCCTGCGGTCCGCTGTCAGCGTGGTGGGAGTGGACGGGAAGGGCAGTGACTGGGGCAGGAATGGACGCGGCTCCCCACCTGCCGGGGCCCACGGTGTGGTGAGCACGCCGCGGGAGGCACAGCTGTCATTTTCATCAGATTTCATCCGTATGTCTTTCACGAGCCATTTCCGAGACTCTGACCCCCCACCCCCGCCCCAGGCAGCTCTGGATCTCAGGGCTCCTTCCTCTCTGCCCACTGAGGCTTAGTGCCCGGCTAGGCCGGAGGTAGATGCCCATAAGTTCTCATTAGATAGAAGAACGGGCTTGATTAGAAGACACAGTCAGTGCCAGATATCTAGGTCAGTGACTCTTAAACTCACTCAGCAGCCCGAAGAGGCTTGCAGGCGCAGGGTTGTGGCCCAGGCCCAGTGGCACTGATTTAATTGGCATTGGGCACAGCCCAAGGATGAGGATTTCTCGAGGCCGGGGCTTGTGCCAGGTGCCAACCCCTTATGCTCGAGGCATGGATGGAATCGAGGCAATTTATCTGTATCATCCTCCCGGGAATTCGTCTTTCCCGCCTTTCCCAATAGGATCACCTTTCCCATTCTCACAGCCAGAAGTTCTGCCGGTATTGCCCCGGGCCCTCCCCTCCATACTCTTGATGTATTTACGTCTGCACTGTTCACTTATGGTGCCATCTTCCTCTTCTTCAAAAATCGGCCTTCCCTTGGCTGTCTCCCACAAGACTGTGCCCGGCCCCACGACCCACACGGTCTCCCTTCCCGTCCCCACAGTTCACTGCGTACCGGGGCTGCGGCTGGCACAGGTCATGGTCCCCTCTGTAGGTCTGCAAAGCCACATGACATCCCGGGGTGGCTCGGAGGGCAGAGAATAGGGGCATCTTTGGGGCGTGGGAGAGCTATGGCCGCGGTCGCCCCGTGATAATACCACTCTGTAGGCTCCTACCCTCCTGGGAATGTTTGAAATGGGGCATCAGGCTGAGCTGTGAGTTTCTATTCCTACGAGAAGTGCATGGGAGAGTAAGGGGGTGGCAGAAATCCAGCTGCATTTTCTGGCAGGGACCACCGCACTTGGTGTGTGCATGAGCTGCCAACTCAACTGCTGCTGTCCAGGTCCAGACTCTCCCAGCCTGAGGGACAGAGTGGCACATAGCTGCCCTCTGATTCACAAAGCCTGTGTCCCAGGGCCGTGTCTCTCAGAGTAAATGAAACATGACTTCGGTACGGGAGGCACTGAAATGTCACTCTTGACAAGCTGTCGCATCCGGTCATTGCAGAGGCAGCTACACTGAGGCTGACGCACAGTTTCCTCACTGGCCAAGTGGCTTCCCGGGGCCCCTCGAGAGTGGAGCATGAAGCACGCGGCTCTGCGTGAGGGGGATGCCACGGGCGGCACTGCTGTGGATAGTCCTCTCTGCCAAGCACGAGAGTTTCGGTGTCCGATGTCAGGTGTCGGCTGTGCGGCCCCGGAGGCCAGCCTCCTGTCCAGGCTCCAGCCTCCTTGCCGTGAGCTGGGCGATGGCCCTGCTCTGTCCCACCAGCGTGGGCTTCGCGCCGGTGCCCTCCTCGGTCTGTGGTCATGAGGCCTGAGGCATTTTGTGAAGCTCCCTGGGCCTGGACTTGTGCTCGTGTTTGCTCGTGTTCTGTCCGTGTTCGCTGGATGCAGCCCCTGACCGTGTGCCCCTGGCCTCCCTGAGCCCTTGGGGGATTTCGCACAGGACGCTGCTACGCCTGCCAGGGCTGCAAAGCTGGGCTCTACTGAGGTGTCAGACTGATGCCTGTTCTGGGGGTGCCTATTTGTCTTCTCAATCAAGTGATGGTAACTTGTTACTTAAACGTTTGTCCTGGAGTCATATTTGTTCCAGAAAGATTTTTCTCCCTTTCTTTATATTCCCCCCTTTTTTGTAGTACTTGATGCCGAACCCAAAGCTTGTATCTTCCAGGCAGTCACTTTTCCACTTCGCCGTCCCTCTGATCCCTCTGCCTGCAACTTCCAAGCTTAACGCCCCCTCTTGCAGTTGCTTTCCCGTAGCTGGGACGAAACGCTGACCACACAGCTTGGAAGGTGAGAGGGTTCCTTTTGTGGCCAGCTTCACTGAAGAAATGGCCTGGCGCATGCACATGGCGCAGGAAAGCTTCCAGCCCATGGCATCCAGGGATGGAAGGGGGAAGGGAAGGAAGGAAGGAGTGAAAGGAAGGAAGGAGGAAGAAGGAGGAAGGAGGAAGGGAGGGAGGGAAGGCAGGCAGGCAAGAGGGAAAGAAGGAAAGAAGGCAGGGAGGAGGAAAGAAAGAAAGAAGACCGGAGCAAGAGCACACCCCTCCACCGCACCGGGGAGCAGCCCCACAGGCCCCCTCCTCCGCACAGCAGCTGTGAACTTGTCCACAGATAAACCCCCTGTGAGAACAGCACCCCAGATCCAGTCGCCTTCCAAACGCGCAAGAACTGGGGAGGACATTTTAGATCTAAACCATAACGTCATCACATGTTTTACTTGATTATGATTTATTAAAACGTGGACTGTTTTCATCCCACTGTGGCCGACTTTTCTTTCTTAGCATTACTGCTGCAAGACACTCCGCTCGCTTTTGCTTTGCGGGCTCCGGGTTGTTTCTGGCTTCTCTCTTGTGACAGAATGTGCTGTTGAGGGGAGACAGCTCTCATCTCTCCTGCCCGCCGTTAACAGAGCTCTTCCCTTTCTTTGTACTTTTCCATTATAAAAATTCTGTCTCTTCCTGCAGAGGTAAAAATCTTTCCGTACTGAAATGGCTAAATCCCCCGGTGTAGGGAGCCACACGATTTGGGGCTTAGTCCAAGAATCTGCCGCCGGCACTATTTAGTCCACCTGCCGCCTTCACTATTTCTGCGCACATCTCCCTCAGCGGGCTGACCTGGAGCGCAGCATGACACGCGCAGTCAGGGAGAGGCCGTCCCGGCAGTCGTCAGCTTTCCCACTGCCCTGCCCTTGATAACGCTCTGTGAGTTACTTAAGAAAAGGAAAGTGAGCGTATTCTATGAAAAATGCAGTTGAATTATATGCAGTCTTCCAATGATATGCTTGTGCCTTTGTTTTTGCTTGCACTTTTTGCTATGAAAATCTTGCCTGTACAATTTCACTTCTAGAATATTGTTATTCCCTGGAAGTATGATTCTCCTGATAAGCAAATCAGCACTGAAGTCACGTCTGTTTTTTATACTTGAACTTATTCTGACATTGCTCTGTCTTCATGTTTTAAACAAATTTCAAAGGTCACATTATACCCAGTCTTTGCCCTATAAACCTCTGAAGCTTTTGTCCAGAAATAGTAAAGGACTTACCGGAACGACAGTAAATGCATCTCTTTCCTAAGAGTCTGCATCGAGTCAGTGGGAAAGCAAACATCAGATTCTGCTCAAAATGATCAGAATGTGATTTGTGGACTATAGACAAAGGAAAATCCATGGGCCATGGGGGAGCCAGAGCTTCATTAGTGTGGTCATTGGTCAGTAATACAAGAAAAGAGAAATAACTGGGCAAATCGAGTCTGGGAAGTTTAGTTCCTGCTACAATGAACAGTCAGTGGATTAGAATGTTGGCACAAAACACTAGTCCTTGCTTTTGGCAGGATGCCAGATAGGTTTACTTTCTGACCCACTTTAGTTTCTTTAGTTAGTTGCAAAGAGAAAGGGAAATTCATTTCTTTCTGGTCCCCTAATTATTCAGAAAGTTATATACCATGAAACTCACCTCCAGTTCATTTCTCAGAGCAAGAATTCTTATCAAATATTTGTCTGGAGTATATTGCACTTGGCTCAGAAAGAGAAACTTTCCTCAATTTCTTTTGACAATTTAAAATAGTATGTACACACATTATAAATTGTCACCTTTCTTGGAATTAGTAAAACTATGTAAAAGTAACTGTTGTTGATTTTTCCAATTGGGAAAGTTTTATATCTTGTGCACGCATAGAAAAAGTACCAGAGAGCCACGCAAGCAACCAGGCCTGACTTTGAAATATCAAATTATATTATGTCTTATTGCAGTGCCTGTTGGATAAATTGTTTCTTCAGGGAGGATGTGCTTTCTTATAATCAGAAAATGCACATATTTTAGAAAACAGTTTGTTATAGAAGACTTGAAAAGTTTAAAATTATTTTAAATATTTAAATATCAAGCCACTCACACGGCCAGATCCCGCAGGCCTCAGGGTCATGGATGTTGCTGACCTGGGCTCCACCCACCCGTACCCCCATCCCTCCATGTCCACAGGTACCCGGAGCACAGATCCCACACACCAGGAGCCTCGAGTGCCCGCTGCCTTCTGTCCACTGCAGGGCCGCCACCACCCCAGCTGCCTGCAGACCCTCTGTGCAGATGGGCTGGGCGGCAAAAGCTCACGCATATTCCGTGCAGACGCCCGCTGTGGGACCACCGCTGCAGGCCGGAGCCCCTTCTGGGGAAATATCCAGGCGAATCTGATGTGATCTCCTCAGCTGACGTCTGCACCCTCTTGTCTGCAGAGTCACCCGGGGGCTGCACAGATAGGAGAACCAGTCTCCAAGTCCTCTGAGAACCGTGGGCTTCCGCTGGCCTTGGTGCCCCGCAACGTTTTTCCTGGTTGTTTTCTTCGGGCCTCTCAATGTCTCTTGTCTTATTCCACAAAGCCCCCATGCCCGCTGTCCTTTTATAACACACGTGATAGGTCTGATTTTGTTGCTGAGAAAGTACATTCTTTCCCCCAAGATGCAGTGTTTCTCTGAGAGGCGAGAGTCTTGTCTTGTGAAATGTATTTTTCAATTTTTTACTAAATGAGAACATCTCCCCTGCCTTCCTCAGCCGCCGGTTCCCCGTTTCTAACCTGATCGCCGTTCTCTCACGCCCTGCTGGACAAGGGCTGTGTTCATCTGTGGCTCATCTTCACCTCTAGCTTAAGAAACACCATCTCCCCAAATTCAGACTGAGGTGGACTCGGGATCACTCCGGACAGGGCACGTATGCGCCTCTTAGTCCTTTACCTGATGTTTTGTTCAGTGGCTGTACATTTTAAGTGGAAATTTATTTTAATGCCTCATTCCATTGATTTTCAATATGCTGATAAATTCTCTATGTTTCTTCCTTTTCTCAATTAGCTTCTTTTTGCATGAAATAGATTGTGGTTCTTTAATGAAACCAAAGCAAACAGAACACTTCAGTGAACCTCTACCTGCTGTCGATGCGAAGTTTTATTAATTTTCTTGTCCAGCACATTCATTTCTTCAGTGTCATTCACATTTCTTGCTCTCACCGCAGCCTAAGGACTGACAGTCCTGCCTGTGTAGTACTGAATTTAGTAGAAAGAGAAGCAACGTACGAGGTTAGCACACTGTACCGATTGCGTACTAACCCTGGAAATGTGTGAGTGGATTCGGGAGCAAAAAGCAGCCCAGAACCAACTCTGCTCTCAGAATCCATGTGCTTCTCACATTTCTTGCATTCAGCAGCAGAGCGTCTTGTGACTTTATTCCTTGGGGACACAACACCTGACACCCACCGTGGAGGGAGGGGAGCTTCCCTTGCCTCACAGAGTGTCAAGGTTCAAGTCCGCAGTCGGCGACTCCCCAGTGGGCAGCACCGCAGAGGCCACGGCTCATGGAGTGGCCAGCGGAGAGCAGAGCGGGACAGGAAGGCCCTGCAGGAAACACTTGGTTATGCCAGGCTCACAGGGCCCCCCTTCCCACAGACTTCACCCCCAAGGTCACACCCAGCTCTGAGCCATCATGGGCGAATCTGGGGATACTTCCAGAGAGAGCCGTAACACGGTCATCAGTCTGGATAACCCTGATCCTGCCCACTATCTCCTGCTGGAAATGGAGCCCACGCCCTTCATCCTGCATTACAACCCCAGGCCTTATTTATTTTTGACTTTGAGACAGGGTCCTACTACATCATCTAATTGCCCAGGAGAGACTCAAACTCATGATCTTCCTGCCTCAGCCTCCCAGAGTGCTGTACTACAGGTGTGTGCCCCCCCACCAATGCGTGGCTCTGGCACTGGCTTGGTGCTGCTCTGACTTCATACAGCAGGAGAGCGGTGCATCAGCCAGACTCTCACAGGTGGTGACCTCAGGGAGGGTGCGTGTGTGCATGTGCCCAGAGCGCCGTGAGGGCACAGGAAGGACTCACCCGTGTCACCCTGCGTCAGTTGCTGGAAATCACCCATTCACGTGCACTCACTGCTTACTTAGGGTTCTGGAGGCTGCAGGATACTTTTGTTATTAGTACAGAATTTGATCTTCAAGTAACAGCGTCCGACAGCAAGCAGCAGCGAGTAGAGGCGGGCTTGGCATAAAGATGTGGTGGCTGTGTGGGCTGGGCGGCCACTGAGCAGACGGTCCTCAGTTAACACGCGAGTCGGACACCCCGAGCGCAGGGCCTGCACGGCGGCGTGGAGGAGGGGCAGCCGCGCGTGGCCCTGTGTGGGCGTGGGACACCCCGAGCGCAGGGCCTGCACGGCGTGGAGGAGGGGCAGCCGCGCGTGGCCCTGTGTGGGCGTGGGGGCCTGCGCTTGGGATGATCCCCCAGCCGTGAGTGCTTTCAGCCGTCCGTGGGCTCTCCTGGGAAACCCGAATGAGCTCTCCATGGCAGACATCACAGGAGCAGGCCGCTTCTGACCTTCTTCGCCTGCCCGTATTCTCTCGGGCACTGGTTGGTGAGAGTCTCTCCAAGGCTCGGGCTATGGGCTGGGGACAGAGGTGTGGGGGCACTGGCAGCCATGGCGTGGGTGTTGGTAGAATCTGGAGGTCGGGTCAGCAGCAGGAATGCGTCCCACGATCTTCAGACTTTTACTGAGAGTCAGCAAGGACTGAGCAGGACCACGGGACCGGCCAGCGTGCCCCGCCTCTCAGGCTGGGCCTCCCGTGGCAGCGGCCAGCCCCTGGTCCCCTGTGTTGCAGGGTTTGCAGTGGAGCAGGATTTGGCGATGATACGAGGTTAGGACGATGTCTGCTATGAAAGGAGGCAGCAGAGAGGGCCTCGCTGGACTGCAGACAGCGCCGCTTTGTCCCCTGTCCCCCGGGGGAAGGGGGGCCTGGCCCCAGGCAGGGCCTGCGGCACTCCCCCCGCTCACTGCGCTGCCCCTTCTCTCCACAGAAGATGCACGTGTTCAGGAAGACCCTGCAGGCGCTCGTCTACCCCATATCCTACACCACACCACACACCTTCGAGGTGTGGACGGCCACCACGCCCACCTACTGCTACGAGTGCGAGGGGCTGCTGTGGGGCCTGGCGCGGCAGGGCGTGCGCTGCACCGAGTGCGGCGTCAAGTGCCACGAGAAGTGCCAGGACCTGCTCAACGCCGACTGCCTGCAGCGTGAGTGGGGCGCGGTGGGGCCCAGGCGGGCAGCGGGTCTCCGTGTCTCCTCCCTGCCCTCAGGCTGGGTGCCCGTGGTGCCCAGCAGGCCCCATGCTGGCTGCAGGGGGCATGTCACTTCGGCCGGGCGGAGGTGGGCTCTGCACTGGAGGTGGGAAGCTCGGGCCGGCCGCCTCTCCGCCCCTCCGCCTCCGCTTTCTGTCTCGTAGGGCAGGAGACACTCCTCCCTCAGCCACAGCGGACGCCATCCTCCCCACCCACTGTGAGCGGCAGGCCCACAGGAGCTGTGCTGCTGCTCTGCACAGCCTGCGGGTCGGGATCTTGTGAATGTTGGAGGCAGGCGTGCTTCACGACGCGCGAGCCCAGATAATAATGCGCGAAACACACATAACGGTGTGTCGCCTGCAGGGCTGTGCCAGCTTCTGGTCCTCTGTGTTCTTGTGAAGGTTCTTGCGTGAGTGAGCTGAGCATGCTTGGAGTGTGACACCAGGTGGAAACCAATCCCCAGAGCGCCGTCCACAGCTCAGAGCAGACGCGGCCAAGGGGCGTCCGCTGTGATTTATCTGAAGTTGTCAGTAATTTTTATTGCATTTTATCTTCATTTATATTCCAAAGAAGATCTTTATATGATAGTTTGAGTTCAGAAGTGCCAAAGACCTCACTCTAAAATGTATGTACCTCGCACTTTTCCCTTCTGTGTTCAAAGTTCCCACTGACAACCGCTGCACGGAAGTCTGTCCCGGCACGAACGTGCATCCCCGACCCCCACACGCTGCCCTCCGCTTGTTCATGTGTGTGCAGTTGGTGCGCAGGGCGTGACTGCCCAGAAGTGACTGGCCACAGCCTCGTGTTTAGACGGAGCTGGTCAGAAGGGCTGACCGCCGAGGACAGCGCAGCCAGCTGGACCAAGCGGCTGAGGGGACCTGCAGGCTCAGCGCCGCCTGGACTCGGGACCCCGCCCTGTAGGAGAAATGCCGGAGAGGGGTTGGCTTGCCATGCTTTCAGTGTAATTGCACAAGTTCATCATCCGATTAAAATTTAATCCACATATTTAAAAACAAATTGTAAACAGGCATCTTAAGAAATAAGCGTATTAGGGCAGTAACATTTTGACAGACTCAAAACCATGTTACTGTTGAAACACAAACCGATTCATGGCTCAGAAAAGTACAAAGTGGGTCTGTCCTGGGAAGAGAGCTGGTTCTTCCCGTAACCTTTCCGAGGCAAGATGCCGCTCGCAGCCAAGCTCCAAACTCTGTCATTTCCTTTCCCTGGAGCAGCACTGACTGTTGACTATCACAAGTAAGTTACGTGATACAATGTCTTCATTGAAATTCGTCACTCCGAGGAGAATTTGATGAGCCAGTCCCTGTCGTAGGTGACAATTTTCCAAAAACTAAAACCAGTTGTCTTCTTGGGTCTCTGGGCCCTTGCTATTTTCCTAATCATTTCTGATATCATCACAGTCTACACACACACACGTGTGCACACGCACATACAAGCACACAGGGAAGTTCTCCACATCTGGCCCGCTTAGTGAGCCATGCAAAGAGAAAGTTACATGAAGTTGCTTTGGCCTGACCCGAGTCTGGGCTCCGCCCTGGGCAGGCCAGGATATGCCCAGATGCAGCCAGGTGAGAGGAGGAGGAAGGGGCCCACCTCCCTCCCACACGCGTGGCCAGTGGCAGCCGACAGGATCCCCCCGTCTTGTGATAAGCTCCTTTGTGTCGTGCTGTGGAGGAGGACGCATCGTGTCCGGAGCGCTTGGCGGGGCAGCCTGCCTCTTCACAGCCCTGGCTGCTGAGGGAAGTCTGACTTCCGCTGCTGCCGTAGCGTGTCTCCACCCTGGCCGGGAGTCACGTCCCGTGTGTGAAGAGCCCATCGCCCTCTGCAGCACCAGGCGAGGACCCGGGTCAGAACCAAGGTCCACGGTGGGCAGGGCACTGCCTGGGGTGGAGGACAGCCCCCACTCAGTGTCTATGGAAATCTGACCCACTGGGGGCTGAGCCAGGAGGCCGCCTCGTGTCTAACACGGTCAGCATCCTGTCACTAGCACCCGAGACGTGCGGTGTGAACAGGTGGACAGGTGGACTATCCGGGCGGGGCGGTGGAAGGCACTGTGACAGCCCTGCAGAAGCAGCGGGTCCTGGGCTGGGGGCTCCTTCCTGTCTGTGCGGAGCAAACGCGGGGCCTGTCCGACCGTCAGCCCACGCCTCCGCAGAGGGATGGCCGGCTGAGGCTGCACCCCTGGGCGGCCCGCCAGCGCTGACTGTGTTGCGGGCGACGGCTGGTCCAGGAGGCCACCGGAAAAGCAGACAGACACCGTGTGCTTAGAACCACCACGTGTGCCATGTGTTTATTAACAGATTGTGAAGAACTCTGGCCTCTTCCTCCCCCCTCTCCCGTGATCTGTTTTCATTTTCTTTATTGAAGAATCTTGATCTGTCAGATCAGGTACACCTTTTATTGTCAGTCTGCTCCCTTACGCCGCATGGACAGCTTTCACGCGGATGGCTGGGAAATCCCTAGAAACTGCTCCTGAGACCCGGCAGCTGGGAGGCTAACTCTGGGAGCAGCTTCGTGGTTTTAGGCTTGAGACGTGTCCCCTGTGCTCCAGCGGTCCGCACCCGCCAGGCTGGGCTGCTGGGCCCTGGTGGGTGCAGATGGAGGCGCAGGAGGGATGGGGTTTTGTTTCTGGGCCAGGCCTTGTGACAGTGGTGTCACTTCCCAGAGACTGGGGACCTCGGGAGGGTACAGCCTCGCAGGGTGGAGTGGGAGCCCCGCGCTGGGCCCTGCTGCCCCGACCCTCTGCTCAGTGCCGTTCTCAGGAGCAAGTAGGGCAGCGCTGGTGGGAGGCGGGGAGGAGATGCTGGTGGAGCCTGGGGCACCGGGGCCGTTCCAGGAAGACGGAAGCAGATTGGGGGGAAGCTCGAGGTCACTGGATACAGAGTCCCTGGCGGAGGTGGGGGAGAATGCCCGCTTCCCAGCTGCTTCCTCCGGGGTGCCCAGCTGCTGGAGGTTTCCAGGCAGGACTGAAGCAGCAGCGGCGAGCCCTGCACACTGGGGTGCTGATCACCTCCCTTCCCTGTGCCCTTAGCCCTCGGGTGAGGTAAGGGTTCCTGGAGGCGGAAAACCTGACAAATAACTCATTTTCCCATCATCTTCAAAGTCTCCTTTCCTTGGCTGTCAGCACCTCCCTGGCCTCGCTGCAGGTAACTGGGGCACACTGGCCCATGGCAGCCCTGCCTGGCACCAGCCACAGCCGCCTCGAGTCCTCCAGTGACTGAAGGTCGAAGTCCTGCAGTCCTTGTTAAGGAGAAATTCTCCTCTGAATGCTGGCGTCACCTTTCTGCCATTGCATGATCACACTGCTCATCTGGTCACGCTGCCTGGTGAACGAGAGAGCTTAGTGCTGAAATTCGGGAGCTCGGGGCCAAGGTCAGGGTCCAGGCCCGGTCACTTCCCTGGCGTGTCTGTGGCGGGCAGGAGAACAGTTCGCTGGGCCCGTGTCATGGGGGCATGAGCGCCACTCAGGGGCCCCGCCCCTCCTGTGAGTGCCACCACGCTGGGCTCACACTGTGCTGCGCGAACAGCTGAGGAAGATGGACGTCCAGACGGGGTGAGAGCACGGACAGAGGCCAAAGGCAGCACCATTCACACTGAGCCCAGATCGAGAGCTGCCGGCGCCTGCACTTCCCTTGAACACCGTCCTCACGTTGTCCTTCCCATGGATGCTGGAATGACACGCCCGCTGTGTGGACCGCAAAGATGGGTACATGGACTTCAGTCACTAGCTTCCTCTCGTGGCTGTCTCTCGGATGCTTGCTAGGAGAGCCTAGTAATTAACTTGGCCATCTCCTCCTCTCCTCCTGGTGTTGGAGGGGAGTATCCATGCTAAAGGACTCCGAACTGAAATTGCCAATTTAGGAAGAGGATGTGGACTGCGGTGCACAGTCGGGAGATGGCCCCCGCTTCTGAGACACCCAAAGGAAAGCCAGGGCCAGGCTCACTCCGTGTCCCTCACACATTCCACAGCATGGTCAGCATTTCGCACCGAGTGCGCTCGTGTTTATCCCAGGACCTTGGCTTTTGGTGAGAGTCTCGGAAATTACCTGTGAGTGGAGTGAAGCACCAGCCCTCGCATCTACCGCGTCCCGCGCCACGATGGACGAAAAGTGTGTGACTCCTCTGCTCTTCAGCCCGTGCTGTTTTCCACGCCTCGGCGCACACACTCAGCAGGGTGTGCAAGGGGCATGTCGATCAGGTGGCACCATCTGAGGTAAATGCCCGAAGCCTGCAGGAGCCATTGCTGGGCACCGATCTGTCAGAGATCTGCTCACAGCAGGACTCATCTGTAGTTTCCCATTTGCTTTTCCACCACTCTGTAGCAAAGGATAGAAAACAGTGAGCCCTGGAAAGCCCTTCCTCTGTCATGGATGGTGACCCAGGGGAGGTGCGTGTGGAGCCCGGGTGGCATGGCCTAGGCTGCCGCTGCAGTCACCAAACGTGAGAGAGTTCTGGGGGGAGCAGAGCACCCTCAGAGCGCAGAGAGGCACTCTTGTGCACACTGTCAGCCTTGGCTGAAGAGAAATAGTTACGAATGAGAAGCTGTGCAAGAAGACCGCCCAGGAAGGAGATCTCTCCAGGCGTGAGATTTCCAGCACAGTAGAACCCAAGGCAAAAGTGAACAAAATAGCAGTTACTAAAACCAGTTTGTGAGGAGCAGCGTGGCGTGGCGTGGCGCGGCATGGTGTGGACACGGGAGGAAGCAGGGCTCCGGAAAGGCCTGGTATCCACTGCCAGAGCGTGAGAGTAACCACAGGATGTCTGGCAACTCGCTGCCGCTCACCAGCCGGCTGTGGAAATCCCTCCGCTGCCCGAGGGCATGGCCACGAGTCAGGACGAGATTGGTGGGACAGATTCCAGGCCGGGAGAAGTGCTACGCTAAGCCTGCCGCGGAGGCCGAGGGCGCTGCCTCCCAGCCGGCCCTCCGGGAAGTGGCAGAGAAGGGCGCGGTGCGATCTGCACTTCTGACCGAGGTGCGGAGAGGCAGCGGCGCAGGCACAGACTGTTGAATTGGAGGAAGCGGCAGGCGCTCGTGAATGTCGCCACAGACAGCAGGACACAAACCACGAAACCACTGAACAGCAAAGAAATACAAAACAAGTAAATGGGAAAGCATAGGGAGGGGAAAGGGTTGGGTACAGTGGAGGATATTTGTTTGGAAAAAACGCTAAAAATGAAAGATGCCATGCAGAGGTGGGGAGTTATGAACTTCACGTGGAATTTAGGTGTCCGGCTAGTCACTAAAAAATGAAAGAAAATGAGTCTCTGGCGGCTTGTCCACAGCACGAAGCAGAGGGGGCGCGTTTGCCCTGCCTAGAATATTTGCTTCCCTAAGGTGGAATTTTCTCCATTTTATAAAGGAACACATCTAATAAAATCAGCATTTTAAACACGGTTGAATTTTCCTGTAGCTGTATCGTGACAATTGCATTGTCTGACCTGTGGAGTGTTTCTGAGTCATAAGGATGCCAGTGTTTGGAGAACTTCTCTAACACTTTACAAAGTGCTTTATTGTTACTCTCCAGTTGGTTTATTTATGGTGAAGCTACTGGACGTCTTGCCACACATTTTGAAAGGAGATTTATACAAATGCAAATTTAAAGTTATGTCAGATTGCCTCAAAATAAACAGAATAAGGCTGAAAGAAAATAATAAACCTGAGGGCCAGAAACTCATCACCTCTGTGGAAATATTTAAGAAGTGATTTGATGAGAAAATAAGGTGAGACATGCAGGCTCGTTAAAGAACGGGGCGGTGGGACGTACCTGTAAATCCACAGCAAAAATTAACTATGAATTTGTATCTGTCTTTGAGCTAAACAAATCTAAGCTGAATTATTTTTTCTTCAGGACAAAATGTAAAACCAGAAATTGTTAAAAGCTAAATATCTTGTCTAGAAATGACAGATAAAAGGCTTAAACCCGAGTTGCTATTAATCTGCTCTTCCTAAATTGGCAATTTCAGTTCGGAGTCTGTTAGTGTAGATACTCCCCTCCAGTACCAGGAGGAGCGGAGGAGGTGGCCAAGTTAATTGCTAGGCTCTGCTAATTATTTTAAAGGATCCAAGAGGCAGCCACTTAATGGTCTGAGGTTTCTTTCCCAGGCATGAAAGCCTCTTGACATTCTAACTTTGCATTTGCTGGTGACTGTTTGCCTGAGCATTTGTTGTGTAGGCAGCAGTCGACTGGACTCTTGTGAGTTTACTAAAATAATTCAAAATCTATTTTACTGTGTGAGACTTCAGTACTCTTTGCTAGAGCCCTGGGGATACTAGCAGGCATACTAATAATAAGTGTTTAGAAATGTGGACAAGGTACATCGTTGCTACACTTCTAAACTCTGACTCCCGCAGCCACTCACCAACCACGTACTGGGGGTGTTTTCTAGGTCCCACTGCCCTTTACATTTAATGAATATTCCCTTTAAACAAAATGTGCCCTTTGGGTAGTTGTAACTATTAGTCCATCACAAGCCCATTTTACTGAATAAGAACTATATACAGTGTAGTTAAACCAGTATTGATTAATTGCAAACACGCTTCATTACTGCAGGTTGCATACTTTGAAGTTATGTGGCTGTTATAGGACATACTTCTAAAGATAAGTAGGGCATTTAGAATTTAAGATTGCTTTGTATAGAATTGATTGCTTTTGTATTCCTTTCATTAAAATGTGGTTTGAATCTTTAAAGTCAAAAAAAGATAAGTATGCTTTCTACTATTGGAATATTTATCTCTTTTTTACCTTCTGCTATTGAAACCTTAATTATTATGAATATATATTTTCTATTATGAAACAAATATTCTAATTTTAAATAAATGAATACTAAAGCAGTATTGTCACTTTCAATATGAATCTATTTTGATAAAAATTAATAGTTGATCTCTCCTTTGTCTGGCTTTTTATGCTTAAATTGGACTCAGTCTTCACACAATTAGATTTGTAGGTTCTTACTGGGTTGTCTTTCATGGCAAGGATTATGTAGATAAATTATTCCTTTTAATCTCCAGACATTTTATGAGATATTTAGGTTCCAATTTCGTAAATATAACATTTCAAAAATTATAGTACCATTAGTCAGTGTGTGTAGTCACACAGATGCAATGGGACGATTATGCTAAGCACTCGAGTCCTCTGATCCTTTTGTGTCTCAACTGCCTTGTGGCAGCCGTTGTGCAGAGACAGGTGCATGTCCTGTGACCTGACTGCACACACATGGTCACGAGCCGGGAACCAAGCTGCACAACTCAGTTTTGGAATATGAAGCAGCCCAGCAGGCCGCACAGCCCTGCACAGAGCGGCAGCTGGGGAGGAGGCAGCAGCTGCAAACTGGGGCTTCGGAAGTGCTTCACAGCCAGGACAAACAAAAGTGCCCAGGAAGTGGAGGTCGGTTACAAATAAATTGCAAACAACAACAACCACCACATAGAAGTCTGTCCTAGAGATCAGAGCCGGTTTTGTGAGACAGGAACGGAGGCTGCTGGAAAGTGGGACGCGCAGGAGACGCAGCTTCCTGCACCAGGAGCTTCTGGGTCTGCACGTTCACACCAGGTGACACGCTGTGCGGTGTCTCAGTACAGATCATCTACAAATGAAAACTTAAAATATAAGAAAATGCTCACACACTTGATGATAGTAAATCCCATCCTGAGAAATAAATAGCTGAGCTGGAAGACCGCAAGTGTCTGAGTGACCAGTGAGCAGATGGCGCTGGGCACAGCTGCCCGCTTCTTTCTCAGCTCTGTTCTGGATCTGCACTGAGGAAATGTCTGCGTCGTGCAGCATGTTGAGTGCGTTGTGCTCGTCGCTTGTGGTTATTCTTTGAATGTTCAAATAGTTGCACACCCGTCTCGCGTTCCAGCATCTGCGCGAGAAAACGGGCACAACGGGGGCGGATTTCCTCGCCGAGAAGACCAGACAGGACTAACTGCTCTTCACCACAGCGAGTGATTTAAGCCCCGGGATCTCCCCAGTACCCCCGACTCCTGACAATGAAATGGTTACGCACTCTCACAATCCTCACCCTCTTCTCTTTTCAAGTCGTCAGAAGGTAATGCTGGGTATTCACACCACCATTGATTTTTCCATTACAGGAGCCGCGGAAAAGAGCTCTAAGCATGGCACTGAAGACAAGACGCAGACCATTATCACAGCCATGAAAGAGAGAATGAAGATCAGGGAGAAAAACAGGCCAGAGGTGTTTGAAGTTATTCAGGAAATGTTTCAGATTCCTAAGGAAGACTTTGTGCAGTACACAAGGGCGGCCAAGCAGAGTGTCTTGGATGGGACGTCTAAGTGGTCGGCGAAAATAACCGTCACCGGTGAGCAGTCTCCTCTCATTCTTCCGTCCCTAATGGCATTGTTGTTTCAGAATCACTGCTGGTGGCAACTGCAGGTAGAAGAAATAGAACTTCCCAGTGTGCATAATACATGATGGCAGGTCAAGGTTCATCTACTAGACAAGTACTGGCCTTTCTGTCCGACTTCTAATGTGCTCACTGATATCCCCAGGACCGCAGGAAGTTAGCTTGGCTGCTGCCCGCCATTGGTATAGTAGCCAAAACTTCCTCGGGAGGACCAGTCACGTAGGTCGAAGTCACCCACCCAAATGATTCTTGAGCAAAGGTCATCTGAGGCCAGTGGCCTGAAGTGCCTGTGGCGCCCACAGCACTAGCCACAAAAGCTTCTTAACATGCTCGCTGGGAGCTAGAAGGTAGAGATAGTTCCCAGGGATGCGTGGATCCATTCTGACAGCAGAGCCACCAAACACTTTAAAATCACAGAACGCTGAGCTCCGCTGGGCGGCGTCTTGTCCACTGTCGGGATCCACCGAGGCTTGGACCTGAGCTGGGGTCACACATCATGACACGCAGGGCGGGGCTTGGTTCAGTGGAGCCGGAAGGAAACAGGAGCCGAGGAAGGAGCTTTAACGCTTTTGCATTCACAGAAACATTGTTTTTGTCTCGTACAACAAGATATTCTGATGTGTGTTAGTGCACATGGTGTGGCGCTGTCTACCGAGCTAGCAGTGCGGTCCTCACGACCCTGTTTCTGGGGAGAGCACACGCGCTCTCCGCTTGTCCCCAGAGGCAGCCTTCGCGCTCGCGTGCGTGGCTCGCTGTCGGGTCTCCCGGAGCCCGTGCTTCCCACCTGACTGCGTGGTACTGTCCTCAGCGTCCCGCCCGGCCACCCCGCACTCCAGCCTGGGGAGCCCCGCCGCAGTGCTGCTCTGCGAGGTGCCCTCTGGGGTCTCACACACGTGCCTTTGCCAGCCTTATTTCACTTAACACGCTTCACATTGATCCAAGTTGTCCAAACGGCAGGGTCACATTCATGTTTTAGGTGAAAAATCAGCAAACACTTCTTACCAGGCTATCTGTTAGAAGATATATCTAAGTGTCTGCAGGCCAGTAGGAAGTGTCCAGCAATGTCTAAGTGACTGCAGGACGGCAGGAAATGTCCAGCACTGTGAACCAGCAGGGAAAGCTACGGGGACAGTCGCCGCAGTGAGGGCCGTCCGACAAGCCAGCAGGTAACCTCTGGCGAGACGGGGGAGAAAGGGGAGCCGCTCCCCTGTCCTGTGTCCCGTCAGTGTGAGAGCACACGGACCTGGCCACAACGGAGAGCACTGGAAGCTCCCAAAACGCTGGGGGCAGCACTGCTGGGGCCACGTGTCCGCAAACCGAAGGAGCAGAAAGTGTTTTCTGTAATTTCTTCAGCCTAAGAATATTTTTGTGTTAAAATGTCTGTTTTGGTTTATTTCAGTGGTTTCTGCCCAAGGCTTGCAAGCAAAGGACAAAACAGGGTCGAGTGACCCCTACGTGACAGTTCAGGTTGGAAAAAACAAAAGAAGGACGAAAACCATTTTTGGAAATTTGAATCCTGTGTGGGACGAGAAGTTTTATTTGTGAGTATATAATGTGAAGCTGTGACACATGCCAAAGTGAGGGGAAACAGACTGGGGAGCACAGAGTCTGTGTGATAATTGCATCTGACAGTCTCTTATGCAGAAATTACAAAAAATGAAGCTAATAGTATGAACTTACTACAGTCTCATTTGTAGTATTTAAGTCCTCATGTCCTCATGATAGGGTTATTTATGCTTCCTCTGTAAGCCACTGGAAGACAGAGTCCTATTTCAGATAAGGTGGCCCAGGGAGGGTGACATGGCGGGAGGGGAAAGTGACTCACAAAATAATCGATAACTC
>PVIR01021607.1:0-29133 GCA_004026965.1 Petromus typicus
CACAGTATGATAATATGTCTGGGATACATGTTCAGTTAAAACTTTTAAAGATCTATTTAATTTAAATATATTTAAAACTAGAATATTTGAATCCTTGATTGAGGAAATGTGAACCCTTCAAGCGTGGGGAAGCACAGGCTTAGTATCTGTTGAGGTATGTGTGCCAGTACCCTCCCAAATAGCCCACACTTACCTGGTCAGTTCATTATTTTCATGAAAGTGCTTGTATTTGCTTATAATTTACGCATTCTCCCCTATACTTGAAACTTTTGTATTAGTTACCTAATACAAAATAAACGCACTGAGAATAGTTGTAATAAGAAATTGTTTTGAGAATAATAGCAGGAAAAACATCTGCAGGTTTGCAGACTGAATCTTTTCCCCCAAATATTTCCAGTCATTGATTGGTTGAACCCTTACTTACGGAACTCATGGTAACAGAGGGCTGGCTCTATATCCTGTTTTTTTCTGAAAGCAAATATAACATGCTTTGGAACTGAAGAGGGCCCATCTGGAGTTCCTAGTACTTACTGCTTTTTAATTCTTAGTACGTTTTGTAATTTGGTAGTTAGATTAGAGAACCTTGGGAATTAATACCCTTCATTCAAACCACAGAAGTATACGTGGGCCAAATATTGAATACCTGCCGTGAATATTGTAGACAGCTCTGCCCTCAAGAAATTTGATTTTTTTTTTTTAAAGGAAACTTGATGTTCTCTTGAGACATGAATAATACAGTAGTATTTTGGTTCACAAATGTAATTCTTTCCTCAATTCTGGTCAGAAACTGAGTTGGACAAGAACTAAATCAAATTTCCCCGTGAGGTTGAGTTAGTTCTTGTCCATTTTGTCTTACAACCAGAATTGTGGGAATAATTAAGTTTGTAAACTTAGGTAACACTGCATGTGATGTTATAAAAGAATAGGTGATCAGGGCTATCTTATAGAAAAATTGAGTTAAATAAGAAAAGTAGGATATGCTTGAGAAATAAGAGTTTTTGCTCTGTACAGGGAGGAGGAAGGAATGGTATGTGCTGGATGGAGAGGATAATTTAGCACATCAGGGTCTCTAGGGGAAGAGTATGTTTAAACAAGAATAGCTACCAGTGTTTTCTAAAAGATGAGAGCATTAACGGGCTAGATACCTCAAAGCCTTTTAGGATTTGGGATAGAATTTAGGATTTTCTTTTGAATAGAATTTTTCATTTTCGAGGAATAGTGAGTGGCTTAATCTTTGCAAAGAAAAGGACTAAGTGGACAGTGGAGAAGTAGGGTAATTATTTTGGGAGACTGTGGAGTTAGTCAAAATTAAGACTGAGTGAGAACTTTGATTAGGGTGAATAACTGTCAGGTAAAATGGTGCTAATCCCATAAAAGAACACACTGGCCTGAGTTTAGTGTTGTTCTCACCGAAAGAATATCCAAGTCCAATTTATTGAGCAGGGTCTTCTATAGATTGAAGGAATCAGGTTTAGGGAGGTAAGATTGTGGAGGTGGGAATGGCTCACTACATAGCTATAACATTGGGTGCTGTGACCTAGTAGGTGGGGTAAGTTTGTCCTGTCCTAGCAGAGTAGGCATTATTCCCCAGGCTTGGATGGCAAGGTGGTTGGACAGACAGAAGTCAGACCTACCTGTACTGATAATAGTAAAAGTGGTGATTTTGTGTATATTGTGAAAGAATCAGTGGACAAATGATTCATAAGAGAGGCTGTAGGCTTTTTCCATAGCCTGGACTGTTGTAAGGAAAAATTATCTTTTATTGGAATGATGACTAGAAAATTATGAGGCTGGTTTGGGGATGGTTTTTGGGATATTGTCTCACATCTGAGATTCTGGTAGGAACCAAATGGAGATGACTAGGCAGTTGGGTAGATAGAATAGAGAGTTCAAAGCAGAAGTTTGGGGCTGGAGTCATTAACATAGGTGGAGTTTAAAGCAGTGAAAATAATTATAAAATATGTAAATGAATGGGCGGGACCAGATTGGACAAGTAGAACATCTGCTTACCTACTATACACAGAGAAAAAATGAGACTTGTGTTTGGAAACTAGGGATATAAGAAAAAGACTAGCAAAGGAGACTGAGGATTGACCAGGAGATAGGAAGAGAACCTAGAGAATGTCTCCTGGAAGCAAAGCAAAGACCAAAAAGATTTTGAGAATGCTTGATTGCTCACTCTTGTCTTACTTTCTGCCCCTGACAGCATTGGTGGCCTTGGTGAAAGCAGAATTTGGGATTGGGAGGAAGGCTAACTACAAAGGAGTTTTAGAGATTGGAAGGCAGAGGCAGTGAGTTCTAAACCCATTACTGGAATTTAACTATGAAATAAAACACAGAATAAGGCAGTGTGGTTAATGGACTTACCTTGTTGAGAGATTTAGCGTACAAATTAAAGAGTTGGTCCTGGAAGGTAAATAATGTCATGGTTGATAGTTTTGAATTTTAACATTAAGGAAACTTTGAGGAGATAAATAGCAAATTTTAATACGTATCAAGGCCAGCTGAGGCTATGTAATAAGTTTAAGGACTACTTGAACTACATAAAGAAACAATTTCCAAAAAAATTTTTAAAGTTTTTAAACTTTAAACTTATTTTTTAATTTTTAAAATAAGTTTTTAAACAAATTTTTAAAAATTTGTTTTAGGAGTAAAGAAAACAATGTCTTCACAGTCTGTATTTGCCAAGCACCCTGAGTTCGATTCCCCATACCAAAAAAAAAAAATCTGACATGTAAAAATTTTTTAAAATGTTATATCATAATCAGAAACTTTCGATCCTTGCTGGGCATAGTGTGGTTCATGCCTATAATCCCATACTCAGGAGGCAGAGGCGGGGCATTGCTGTGAGTTTGAGGTTAGCCTGGGCTACATAATGAGTTTAGGGCCGGCCTGAACTACAGAGTGACTCTGTCTCAAAAAATACTTTTAAAAAAAAAAAAAAATTTCCATCCTCCTTTTTTCCTGTTAATGAGTAAATTTCTCCTTGGGTATATATATATGAAGAACTACAATACATTACTCTTTCAGCCTGTGTTAAAGTAACTTGATACTTTTCCCTATTCCTGGAGTGTTTAGTTATAAAGTACCTAATTTTTTCTTTAACCTTCTTTTGGCTTTATACCCAAGTCTGATGATTTTGTTCAAGGAGGTAGTCAAGTGAGATTTAGCAAATAAACAGGAAAATAAAGGTGAAATATGCCGTGCTTATTGTTCAGACAGAATCTTTTCTAGCTAATAATTTTTAAGTAATTGTTAAAATTTAATTCTTATTTTGTACTAAGGAATTAGATTTGAGGACTTTACAGTATGTCTTTTTAGTCTGTGACATTTTTCATGTTTAGGGACTTGTCTTCTGAACTGGCATCAAATTCAGAAGTAAAAGTAAAAATTTAGGAATAGAACAATAGGAAGGAAAAATGATATGGGTGCTTGTCCGCTGGTTTTGGAGCTAGAAGGCAAGATAAAAATTTTTTTTTTGGTTTCTTTTTTTTTTTTTTTTTTTTTTGAGACAGGGTCTCGCTTTATAGTTAGGCTGGCCCTGAGCTCAGCCTCCAACTCACATCACAGCAATCCTCCTGCCTCTGCCTCCCGAGTGCTGGGATTACAGGCATGAGCCACCATGCCCGGCACTGTGGTATGTGGTACTGATTGCTGCTGGGCATGAGTCTCCACTCCCAGTATTGTATGTGGTTAACTGGGGATCGAACCTGGGTCTTGCACTTGGCAAGACAGGCGCTAGAATCACTGAGTTAAATCCCCAGCCCCCGCAAGATAAATTTTTGAGAACATTTTGGTGCTGGCAGAAGTCATGGAGATGGGGAAAGAGAAGTCATGGTGGTTGGACCAATTAGCAGTGATTAAATTTTAATTAGTAGAGATTAAGCAGTGTTAGCAAGAATAGTGAAGGACATCCACTAAAGACCACCCACCAGCAGGAAAAGTGTCTTTGCTAAGCAGCTAGAACAGAAATTACATCACTTATACTTGTTATAGCAGGAGAGTAGATGAGAACAGTTATACCTGGGTTTAAATTTTAGTTGTCTTTGTTTGGTTACCTTTTTTTTTTTTTAACTCAAGTTGTAGATTTTCCTGCAATTGTAGTAAAAACGTATCCAATTTGCCACAGTGGTTACATCTTGCAGTATACTGTCAATGGGAAGAGGCTGACTCTTTCCAGATTTTGCTACCTGGGGTAGTTTATCCCTGGATATGTTTTTAGTTCCATGCAGTTTTATTCCTTATGGTAGTGTGACCATTCCCAGTCAAGAATCTCCTGTGGTGTCTATACAGCCATAGTTGTGTCATAGCCTTTATAGCCTTCCCTACTATTCATCTTTTCTCATTATAATTTTGTCCTTTTAAGAATGTTATAATGGAATAAAATGTTTTAACTTTTTAAAAGTTAAAATAAATGTTTTAATGTTAAATTAATTAAGACGTTTAATAATGTTTTAATAATAGCAGAATAAAATGTTTTAACTTTTTAAAAAGTTAAAATAAATGTTTTAACTTTTTAAAATTGACTTTTTTTCACTTAACATATTCCCTTTAGCACTGTCCATGCAAAAGGTGTATTAACAGTGTACTAGGGTTTGGGTGTCGTACAGAGCATGCTACACAAGGCAGGGGCTTGGGCTTAGTCCTTTGCATTCCTTCCACATTCAAAGAAATGTATTCCTGTTTTAATGTGGAGGAGTATTCTGTGCTTTAGGTGTGTAACAGTTTAATCATACAGGTGGATTATTTCTAAGTTGGGGCTGTTAGTAGTATAGCTGTTGTGGTACCCTTAGGTATTTTGGAGATAACTTTTCCTTTCTTTGTGTTATGTGCCCGTGAGTGCCATTGCTGGATCAGATGGCAGATTTTAACTATGCACAAATTCTGACTTTAGAAATGAATATATGTTTAAATAAGAGTAATATTAGAACACACATTGCCATTAATCCCCTTCAGAATTTTCCTCCTTTTGTGCATTTTCTGGCTGTTAATCAGTTCAGGACATCAAGCCAGTTACAACACTACAGCTAAAAATTCTTTCAGAGGGCCGTTTTAGAACTGCTTTAGAAAATGGTTAGAACTGTGGAATAAGTAGGCTCAGAGTAGGGGAGGGTGAAATTATAGAGGGCTTAATGGCAATGTGTCTTTTACTTAAGTAAATTTTAAATTTTTAATTGTATTTTTATCACATTGCATGTTTTAGTAACGTCTGTAAGTTGGAAAATCTACATATTGCAATCCATTATCGAGCTATATTATAGATTAGCTCTGTTGGCAAAGTTTGTTTGTGGTGTTCCCCCCCCCCACCCCCATCACATTACAGTTAGTTTCTGTAGTGTCCTGTATAACTACACTTCTTTCTGGGAAAGGTATTTAATTGCCAGGTGCTAATAAAATGTCCTTTAGTATATATCTCCAGTGGAGATTACCAGTAAGTATTCCACATTTGCTTTTGATTTTGCTTGGAAAATAGTGTGAATGACCTCTTGGGCAATATATATTTTAATATTTGGTTAGTACATTATTGTGAGTGGCACGTGGAGTGCATGTTTGTAATCTCAGCCCTTTCAGAGACTGAGACAGGAAGATTTCAAGTCGTGCCTAAACAACTAAGCTAAATCAGTGCATTCTTTGGCTCTCCAACTTGCTGATATCTGTTACATTTGCAAATTTGATTTTAATTTTTTATGATTTATTTTCATAGCATTTTTCATCCAAGTTATTTATGTCTTGGTTTAATTCTTAAATATTTGAGAATGCCCTCCTATTGGTGTTACTCAAGAATGTCATACAGACATTGAAAATAATGAATCATTTTTATTTTTTTCTCAGCACAAAACATTTCTCGGTTATCTTCTAACGTTCAGTGTTACTGTTGAAGTCTAGGTCAACTAATTTTTATAAGTATAATGCTCCTTGGATTTGGATGCTTTTAGAATTTTTTGATGCATAAAAATTATTAACTTGTAAAATCAAGATACAGATTTATTCTTTACTACAGTGGTACATCTGTTCACAAATGCTTTTGTTTGTGAGCAGTTTGGAAACAAGCATTTGATAAAATTTTGTTTCTGTTTTTGAACTCTACATTGTATGATCAACACAACCATAGACAGCCATCTTTTCTAGAATCATGGAATGAATGAAATTTGTGAACTGAGGTACCGCTATACTATTTTCTGGTATGTGGTAAGCCCCTTTCCATCTGAAGGTTCAGGTCATCCTTTCTTTCATTGGTTTGTTCCTGAAATATCCTTCTCTTTTGTTTTGGGTTTGTTTTTTCTTTGTTGGATTTTTTTTCAGGACCTCCAGTTTCACACGTGGCTTCATCTTTTATCTGACATCTCACCTATTTTAAGTCCTTTCATCTTTATCCCTTTGTCTTACATGGTTGGTGGTATTTTGTACAGTGTTCCTCTTCATTGACATTGCTGAAAGCATTGTTTATTATATTCTAATATGGTTTTAATTTTTTTCAATGACCTCATCTTTTCTCTTGAATTACCCTTTATTTCTTCCAGCCCCTACTCCACACATTTTTTTTTTTTTTTTTTTTTGAGACAGAGTCTTGCTTTTGTAGTTCAGGCTGTCCCTGAGCCCAGCCTTGTACTCACAGCAGTCCTCCTGCCTATGCTGGGATTACAGGCACCTGGCACTGTGGTATGTGGTACTGATTGCTGGTGGGTGTGAGTCTCCATGCCCAGTATTGTTATGTATGGTTACCGCAAACCTTGGCCCTTGCACTTGCAAGACAGGTACTGGAACCACTGAGCTAAATCCCTGGCCATACTCTACACGTTTGAGTTGTTTTTTCATTTGATTTTGTTTCAGTTTATGTTTTCATTACTCACAACAGAAGTTATCTAGAAGCTTCTTCATTTCCTCAGAGTTCTTTCAAAGTATCTTCTGGCTAGTTTATATTGTGTATGTACTCTTTAGGTCTCTGCATAAGCTCTGCGTGGGACATTTCTGTGTACTCTGAGTAAAAACATTCTATTGCGTATTTGTACACAGGCAGACACACATACGTGTGAAAATATATATTTGAAAGAGAATGACAAATGGGAGAGGTGAAGTTTTCTCTGAATTTACACTGTAATTGATGAATTCTATTTCCAAGAAATCCCATTTAGAAATTCAGGCAGAAGTTCAGATAGCCTTTGCTTTGATTCAGGCAATTCTTACTATTTGGCCTCATCCTCTTTAAAAAGTTAACTCCTCTCACACCTCTTCTGCTTGCCCTAAATCTGCAAAATGTGTAGACTTGAAAGGAATTGGAATTCAGTACTTTCTTTTACTTTAGTATAATTTTCTCTCAACCCTTTAGTAGTGCCAGTTGAATTGTGGCTTTCCCATTATTGCTTATGACATTTCCCTTTTTTTGGGAGACAGGGTCTCACTTTGTAGTTCATGCTGGCCCTGAGCTCAGCCTCAAACTCATATCACAGCAATCCTCCTGCCTCTGCCTCCCGAGTTCTAGAATTACAGGCGTGAGTCTCCATGCCCAGTGTTGTATGTGGTTACCGGGAAATCGAACCTGGGCCTTTGAACTTGCAAGACAGGCGCGGAACCACTGAACTAAATCCCCGGCCCCTACATTTCCTTTTTTGATTGTTTTTAAAAGGTTAATTTTGATAAATTCTATAAAGGACAAGTATAGAAGCATGGTATCATACGGTCTTCTTTCCCAAAGTCTTTAATATAACTTTTGTTGTAATGCAAGTATATATTAAATATAAAGCACTCATGAAAAATTTTAGAGCAGAGTAATTACAGAATAACTGGTTGCTACATTGTACATGATTTCTTTTCTTTGGTACCAGGAATCAAACTCAAGACCTTCCACTTGTCAGGTACGCATGATACTACTGAACTATCCTTCGCCTCAAGATTTTAGGGCCGGGGAGTTAGCTCAGTGGTTCCGGTGCCTCTCTTGCAAGCGCAAGGACCCGGGTTCTATCCCCGGTAACCACATACCATACTGGGTGTGGAGACTCACGCCCAGCAGCAACCAGTACCACAACCAGTACCAGTGCCAGGCGTGGTGGCTGACGCCTGTAATCCCAGCACTCGGGAGGCAGAGGCAGGAGGATTGCTGTGATGTGAGTTGGAGGCTGAGCTCAGGGCCAGCGTGAAACACAAAGCAAGACCCTGTTTCAAAAAAAAAAAATGATTTTAAAAGCATGACCAAAATATTACTCAGAGTAAAAGTCATGAATTAAAGAAGAAGTAAATAAAAAGACAAAACTTTCTTCTCAGTTTTCAGTATCAATTGTTTTATGATTTAATTGTCAGAATGTTTTTTATCTCAATCATTGATTGAATGATTTTTAGGTCAGTTTGGAAATCTTGAAACAAGTTTTGTGTGGTTCTCTCAGTATTAGATGCAAATTGTTAGGTGTTGTGTAGTCCAAAAAAGTCCAAATGGTAGGAAAACATAAATATCTCTCTGATACGTATAACTTACATAATGTCTCATATATTACATACACATGTATGCATGGACTATAAGGGCACCCGAGTAGTCCTTAGCTTAATGTAGTTTTACCTTGCCTTATTAGTTCACTGTCACCATGTGTCTTCCTACATTTATGCTGTTAACTCATACTGTTTCCCTTTGCCAAAATTTCTCTATTTTGTTGTGCCCAGTAGAATTCTCTTGTTAGATGATCTTTATATTTTCTCTTAAAGTCTTAATGTCTTTACAGTTGTTAAGTATGAGATGTAATGATGTAATACATAACTTGTAAGATTATGTTGAGTTTTCACCTCTTCTTAGATGGAGAAGTGAGTACCATATGCCTTCCAAAGTTGAAATCTGGTACTACTTGCTTGAGAGTCAATAGGTAAAATTTCATGTTCTTACAGACATGCTAGAATTTGTTCTGTTTTCTTTGTGCATATTTTACTATAAGGCATCAGGTGAAGAAAGGATACTCAGATTTTCAATTTTACTTCTAAAATTTTCTTTATAGAATCTTAATAGAATTATTTCTAAAGATGACTTAAAAATACTAACCTGTATTTTCTCTAAAAGGAATACTTCTCATCACTATTATTATTACTACTAGTAGCAGTCGTTTTTTGTTTTTTCTTTTTGGGGCAGGATCTTGCAATGTAGTCAGGCTGGTCCTGAACTCATTCATGTATCACAGGCTGTTGAACCAGACTGACCTCAAACTCTGTAGTCCTCCTGTCTTAGCCCACCAAGTGCTGGAATTACAGGCTTGTACCACCACACATCCTGTCTATTATTGTTATTGTTATTTTTAGTGGTTTTCAACCTGGTTAGACTCAGCAACTCCTTTCTTTCTCTCTTCATTTATTCATTGCAGTACCGGTGCTTGCAAGGTGTAGGCATGGTACCACTTAAGCTAAATCTCTGGCCCCTAAGCATTAAAATAAATGGGCCAAGGATTTTTTACTGGACCAAGGATTTAGTTCAGTGGTTCTGGCACCTGCTTTGCAAGTAATGCAAGGTCCCAGTTCTGTCCCCATTAACCACATAGCACAGTGCCAAGAGTGGTAGCTCATGCCTGTAATCCCAGCACTGGGAGGCAGAGGCAGAGGCAGGAGGATTGCTAAGTTGGAGACTGAATTCAAGACCAGCCTGAACTACAAAACAAGTCCCTGTTTAAAAAAAAAGTTTTTACCACGGCTAGTTCTTAAAATTAAGATGTACTTACCATATATTTATTACCTCCCAAAAGAACTAATCATTTGTTGCCTCATCTTTGATCAATCGCTACCGTTTTTCCCTTCTACTCCAGACCCTCCAATTAGGGATGTATTTTGTTTCTGTAGGTATTTCTTCACCTGTATATTTCATCAAAATTCATTATATATTACATGGTCTTTTCTAACAGGCAGCTTTCACTTAGCATAGTGACCTTAAGGTTCATTCATCCATCTTGTATCATGTCAGTAGTTCTTATTTACTCCAATTAAAGCTTCTACAAAGTATATTTAATTACAAGAAAACATCACATGTATTGTATTCTGTATTTACCTAGCCATGTAACATTTTCTATTCAAAGCATCCTATAGGATTTAATTTTGAGAAAAATTAAAACGGTAGGGACCATGTCCTAGCTAAGAAATTCAGAATCATCTGCAAGTATGGTTTATTTTTTGCTAGCAGTTTTACTGATGTATAATTCATAAGCCATAGAGTTAATCTACTTAAAAGGTGCACAGCACTGGTTTTTATTATCTTCACTGTTATGTAGCAACTACCAAGTCAATTTTTGAATGTTTTCTTCACTAAAAAGAAACCATTTAGGGATTGGTCCCAGTCTGCTCATTATCCCCAGGTCTAGGAAATCATTACTTTCTTTCATCCAGATTTGACAGTTCTGGATATTTCATATAATTGGACTCATAGTATGTGCCTAAATGGATTCTTTCACTTAGCATAATATCATGAAAGTTCATTTATCGTGTGCTGTGCTCTTTTTCATTGCTTATGATACTCAGTTACACAAGTAGAAAAGAAAAAATTTGATTTTTTAAAGAGTAGGGAAAGGGGGTGGTAGGGAGGCAGGACAATGGGAAAAAATGAGAATCAAGGTATGTCATGTACAGGTACAAATCTCAGTGATGAATGTGATCATAATGTTTGCTAAATTGTACCAGTAAACTGAAAAAGGGGGAGGTAAATAAGACCTTTGTAGTTAAATGGATACAACTTAGACTACTCTTAAGTAAAATAAATTAGATGTGTGTGTTTTAAAAAATTGTACAAATAGAAAACATACAGTTTACATTTACAGTTTTTAAAATTACATATTTACATTTGTATATACCCTACAAGTATTAGGAATAAGAAAGACATAGATAATTCCAAAGGAAATTAATGTCATGTATAACTTTCACAAACTTATTTGTTTCATTGTGCTAAAAATACTTAACATAAAGTATGGCAGTGCTGGGATTACAGGCGTGAGTCAGCACGCTGGCTTGGTTGTATGTGGTTACCAGGATCGAAGTACCTTTTGGTTCTTGTAAGGCAGGCACTGGAATCTCTGAGCTAAATCCTGAGTGGCAGTACTATTTTTAGAACAAGGTTTATTAGTATATCGCAAGTACTAGCTATTATTTATCTTCATCACTTTAGTTGATCCTAACTCTGATTAATAAAGGAATCAGCTTGATGGCTTTTGGGGACAGGAGTTTTATAGCAGTGTTGTCAATGATGTCTTGTTTTATTTTGTTTCCAGGTTGTAAACATACTGGTTATAAGTTCCAAATGAAATTAAGTGTTAATCCTTGTGCTTTGCATAGCAGCTGTACCTGGAAAATTTCACTGTAATAGCTTGGAATGGTGGTGATTATAGGCATAGTTCCTATAATCCTGGCACTCCAGATAGAAGGATTGCAAGTTTAAACCCTGCCTGGGCAATTTGGGGAATTTGTGACACCCTTTCATTCATTGTGTGGCTATACTACCCGCGTTTGTAGAAGGCACCAAAACTTATAAATCAGAGGATCTGGTAGTGAATTCTAGGGGTTGTCATGTTTTCAATAGGTTTGCAGGTGCCATAAGATTTTGTTTCTGAGTAGAGAGAAAAATGTCTCCAGTTTTAGAAAAAAAGGGAGGACCAAAGAGAATATAACTCAATACAAAGCACAGTTCAATCCCCAGTACTGGAAAAAACACCAAAATTCAGCATCGTGTCTTAATGTAGCCTTGGCTTTTAGGCTTCTGATTATCAATGAAGTTTTAGACAGGGTACAGTTTGTTGAATGTCCAGTCCATTCCTAGCTCCTTGCATTGAATGTCAGTGGGCACCTTCATTTAATGCAGTACACTGAAGTAAGTTATGTGTGTAATTTAAAATTAATGCCAGCGTCTGAAATAAATTTTAATTATATATCCCATTAATCAAATGTATCCAGAATATTTATCATATAATCAATGCAAAAACACTAATGTGATATTTTGCATTCATTTTATATTAAATCTTTATATCTAATATGTATTTATACATACAGCAGTATCTCAATTCATGAGTCTGCTTTCCATTTTTTCTTTGTTTGGTTTGCTTCCCCCTTCTCCCCCATGAGTCTGGTTTCAAGTGTTGAGTATTTGTGTGTGGGCTGCAGCTAAATAGAGCTCAGATCTTAAACCCTGCAATAGCTGGCCATCATATACAAGCCCATTTTTGACACTGATAATCTGTTTCCCCTTCTCTTGAGAAACTTTTCTGGTTAGCTAGGGTTGTTTGTTTCACAACCAATTAGCTCATACATAATTGATAATTGCAGAATGGCGTTGGTTCATGTGGAAAATTTTTTTCCTAGGGAAGGAGAATGCAAACTTGTTTCTGGTTTGAAAAGCTCCTTACATTTCCCAGCCTCTCTTGATGTTACAGAATTGTATGTCCCTTTCCAAATCTTGTTTTCTAAACAGGCAAGGATTTGTAATTAATGCCAGTTTCTTGCTTGGGTACATTTGTTTTGCTATACGTTTTGGCCTATTTCTCAGACGTCTCCTACAACCCTTGCTTTCTCAATGTTAAGTCTAGCTCGTGAAGTTGTAGGATGCCAAGTATTTATACTGCCTTCTAAATACTAACAGTTTTATCAGAAAAAATGTCAGCTTTGTTCTTTGACTTCTTAACATCATGTAATGCGAGTTAGCAAACTTTGCTCTTCTGACTGCTTATCCCATGAGTTTTAAAAGTAGCATGGAGGGGGCCGGGGAGTTAGCTCAGTGGTTCCAGCGCCTGTCTTGCAAGCGCAAGGGCCCAGGTTCGATTCCCCGGTAACCACATAACAATACTGGGTGTGGAGACTCACACCCAGCAGCAACCAGTACCACATACCACAGTGCCGGGCGTGGTGGCTCACGCCTGTAATCCCAGCACTCGGGAGGCAGAGGCAGGAGGATTGTGATGTGAGTTTAAGGCTGAGCTCAGGGCCAGCCTGAACCACAAAAGTGAGACCCTGTCTCAAAAAAAACCTTAAAAAAAAAAAAAGTAGCATGGAGGGAGAAAAAGTTAAAAAGAAATACCTCCAACATGCTTTTTCCACTATTGTGAGTGATAACTTTCATCTATTGTGAGTGATAACTTTCATTATAAGAAAATTAACTTTGTTTAAGTAATGTTATTTGAGATGTCCATCCTCACTTTATTACTTACAAGCAACTTTCTGTCTGGAATCTCATGATTTACTTTACCATACTATACTTCAGTAAAATCTTTTAGTTGGATTTCATTTTATTTAAGAATGTTAATTTAGGGGCCAGGAATTTAGTTCAGTGTTTCTAGTGTCTGCCTTGTAAGTGCAAGGACCAAAATTCAATCCCCAGTACCATGTACCACAGTGCTGGCCATGGTGGCACACACCTGTAATCCCAGCACTCGGGAGGCAGAGAGGCAGGAGGATTGCTGTGAGTTCAAGGCTCACCTGGGCTAGTAAGTTCAGGGGCAGCCTGAACTACAAAAGTGAGACCGTGTCTCAAAAAAAAAAAAAAGTTTATTTTTAGACTGTTGCTAGAAATATTTTAATCTCTCCCCTTTTGAAGTTACTTACATCTGTTAAGTAGTCTCAGTGAATTTCTTCGGTAGAATGAGCAGTCTGATCCCCATCCAAAAAGCTGCTGTCTCTAAATGAGAGTTCCTCCTTAACCACTGATTCAATTTTCTCTTTAAACTCTTAGGCTAGTGTTCCTTGCTATTATAGTTTCTATTTATTATGCCAACCCTCTGAAAACGTATAGGCTGGATGTAAAAGTTGGTATGTTTTTCATTCTGGTGGAAGATTTACCATTTCTCTAGAGGTGAGCATTTACTGATTGGAATGCTCTCCCATATTAGCATTTTCTTCATGACCATGAAAGTGAGTGGGATTCCTGCATCTTAATCTTGTGAGAGATCACTAGGCCCATCCATAGAGTACCTATCAAGTCTTTTAACAAATCTTTAATTTACTCCACTGATTTAATAGATTTAATTATGGACCATTTTGTCCAAAAGTGTATATAGATAAATGTCAAAGTGGGGCATCTACCAGTTTCTTTAATAAATTTCTCATGTTCATTTTAGCCAGTGATACTGTATTGGCCTTTCTCCCATTATTAGTGACATTATGGTAATTTCTACAGAAATATTAACTCCCAGTAGTTCAGAGTCTGCCAAAAAATATATACATGAGGAAAAGAAAAACTTGTATAAATATTTTAACACTAAATTTATTGAATACCATGAGATTAATTCAAGTTACTGTTAGCCTCTAATTTATGAGAGGCACTCTGATAGCCACGAGCTTCCAGACATTTATGGATACAGTGAACTTCTGGAGTATGCATCCTTTTTTCTCCTCCCAGCTCTGTATATTTTACTAGTCCATACTGGTTTATTTTTATTTGGAGAGGGAGAGGGGATGTCTGAAAAATGGAAGTTTTAACATAGATAAAAGAGTTTCTGAAAAATGTGAAGTAATTTTCCTTGCTAGTGAGTGTTTGGAGATATTAACACCCAAGGTTCAGTGATTATCTCTGAAGACTCACAGTCTGTAGTCATTGTAATGCCTAAGACTTCCAGTAAAAAGGTACAAAGAAGAATTAACAGATGCAAAAAATGAGACACAATGGAGTAGGTTTTCAAAGATGCTCTTGCCTGGAACCTTGAGAAATGCTATCTAACCAAGGGAAGCTCAAGGCTTTTTTATATTGGACTTGGCTAGTTTTATAGTATTTTTTACCTAGCACACAGCAAAAAAATGTAGGTGTTGGTTAGAAAAGCAAGTACATAAGCTACATAATTTGCTAATACTTGGGCACAGTAAACAGTTATTACTGGTTTTGGGGATTCTTCTGAAAATCTAGCCCCCCTGTGCCTGTCAGGTGCTGTTTGTGTAAACAAGACTTAGTGAAGATAGTCTCAGGCCTCCCTGGTAACTTATTTGTACTCTAAACTTCTGTGTGTATGTGTTTGTTCTTTAGCCACTAATAAGTGGACATACTATAGACTATTTTAAAGAAACTTTAGGGTGATGTATATAGACAGAACATAGCAAAGAAAGTAGATAAAAAACCATTAGGCTTTTTCATTTAAGAGCTGCCTGGAAAATTTCCTCTGTTGTGCCACATACATTGTCCTTAAGTACATACTGAATATACTTAAGTAGACCCCCTTTTGTCTTTGGTGATAGAAGTAGCTCTGGGGAGGTATTGGAGTCTGTCATTGCTTTCCTTATAAAAGAATCTTTGTCAAGGATTAATCTTGACTATTGCCACTTTTCTTGCAGTACTTAATCTGTAAGCTGCTACCTTGAAAAGTTAATGTATCCTTGCCCGTCAGTGTAAAAGTCTTAAAAACCTACCTGTATGTGTACTTCTTTTCTTCTGAATCCCAGTTTTGCATAAATCTGCTATTTCTACTTCGATGTGTGCAACCTTAAAGTCGTCGTCATCTCTCTCAGTTCTCCTTTTACCTATTTAGTTTTTCCTGTTGGTTGAAATAGTTTAATACTTACTCATTTCTCACTTAACCCACTATTATTATTTTGACTAATTCAGGGCCTACCGGACCATTTAAAATTTGTTTTCCCCACTTTGTTCATTTTGGCTGGTCTGAAAGCACTGCTGGCTGTTTTTCTGTTTTTTTTAAGCGCATAAAAAGCAAGTTTTTTTGAACATTATACCCAATGCATATTTGAAATACACCTGTCATATGAATAGTAAGGCAAGAAACACAGCTAGTTCTCAGCACCATCTGGCTGTTACTGTGTGCTTTGTAGTTTGTATCAAGTAGGACGTTACAAGCAGGTTTCTCTGTTGATAGCTGTCTGTATAATTCTGGCAACAGATAAAATGTCTTCATTCTTATTTATGAATTCTCTAGTATCAGTCTACAAGAAGTCTGATTTTGATTTTCATTGAAAATGGTAATGAGTATTGCTTTAGACTGGTAAAATGTATAAAAATTTAAAATGTAGTGAGATTATTTAAAGGAAAATCATTATCTTTGCAGTAGTGAATTAAATTAATGAAAGGAATATCTTACCCAACTGGTGTACTTTCTTTTCCTCAGCAAGACTGACAGGTCAGCAACCAAATTAAAACTGCAGTGCCCAGGTACCCCTCAAAGACACCACACTTGCCTAAGGTGGGCTCCATTCCCAACACAGCCAACAGTAAAACCACCCAAAGAAATTGCCAAGGCCCACATGGACAGACAAGCCTGTCTCCTACTCCACAATTTCTCAAGGCTGAACTGTGACTGTTTTTAGTGCTTACTTTTGCTCCCTTAAAATGAATGTATTAAACCAATTAAAAAAAAAAAATAGGGCCGGGGATATAGCTAAGTGTTTCCGGCGCCTGTCTTGGAAGAGCCAGGGCCGGGTTCAGTTCAATCCCCAGTAACCACATAGCAATACTGGGCATGGAGACTCACCCCAGCAGCAATCAGTACCACATGCTACATTGTCGGGCGTGGTGACTCACACCTGTAATCCCAGCACTCGGGAGGCAGAGGCAGGAGGATTGCTGTGATGTGGGTTTGAGGCTGAGCTCAGGGCCAGCCTGAACTACAAAGCGAGACCCTCTCTCTCTCAAAAAAAAAAAAGAAGTTGCATTATTTAACTTGTTACCAAAAAAACCTCACCTTAAGTATATTGAGAGAAATTCAGTCTCTTCACTGACTAAGGTTTTGCAGGTTTCCACAAAAGAAATGATTATTTCTGATAGTCTCTGAGTTGTGTGGATTTTTGAGACAACTCAAGAGGAGTTCTTAAATAGTTTTTAGGTAAAGTTAATGCTGTTAGAAGACACTTAGGCCATTTTTTTCCATCTTGAAATTGTGTCCCTCTTTAAACTGTCAATTTTCTGAAAATTCAATATTTCAGTTAAAAATTGGCGTAACTATTAAAAAGCAACGGGAGAATTTGGAAAACTGATATAGTAAAATACTGATCAGTAACTTTTTAGTTTTGTATCATTTGAATTTTTCTGCCTGTTTCTTTGTGTACATGGCATTTTTATCCAGTAAAATTTAAGCCAGAGGGACAGGAATTTAGCTCAGTGGTTCCAGCGCCTGTCTTGCAAGCGTAAGGGCCCAGGTTCGATCCCCAGTAACCATATACCATACTGGATGTGGAGGCTCATGCCCAGCAGCAATCAGTACCACATACCACAGTGCCGGGCGTGGTGGCTCACACCTGTAATCCCAGCACTCGGGAGGCAGAGGCAGTAGGATTGCTGTGATGGGAGTTTGAGGCTGAGCTCAGGGCCAGCCTGAAAACAAAGTGTTTAGAAATGATACAGATTTTCACTTATGTAATACATTTTTTAACCACCTGTATAAGTTCATAAATATTAAAAGTATGAATCATATTTCTTATGCTCATGTAAAACGGCTGCTTTAAGCATCTACAATGATCATAAAATCCAGATGAAATGCAACTGTAATTCACTTTGTTCTTTATTTTCAAGGGACCAGTTACTCTCCACAAGAAAATTCACACAACCACAGTGCTCTTCATAGTTCAAATTCACATTCTTCTAATCCAAGCAATAATCCAAGCAAAACTTCAGATGCAGTAAGTATTATAAAGATGTCCATTTTTAAAAAGAAATATTATTGGAAAAAATAATCCCACAGCAAATCTTAGATCTAAAGTCTTTTTTAAAATTTGAATCAAAGCTATCCTTGGTGTGTTTGATATTTCTTTAGAATTCTTGTGGAAAGGCAAATTTTTTTTGTGACAGCTCAGTTTTTCAAAACCTTCAGACTTCTTTAAGATTTACGTACTTTGGATTACATTTTTTGCATCACACGTAATCTTACAGCATATATTTTTATTATGTGTTCTATTCTTTATCAGACACTGTCAATTAAAAAGTTTGCAAGAACATTAGACCCTATGCGAGATTGTAAATACTTGCAAAAGTTTAGGTTAATGAAGTTACTGTCGGTTTTTGAATTTCTTCTGTCACAGGTTCAATGAAAATTTTTTATTATTTATTTGGCAAAAGATTAAAGATTTCAATTTACCAGACTGTGCAAGCTTATAGACATACAAACTAGGATAATGTAGCACATTTGAGTTTTAGATCTGTAGCAGAAGCAAAAAAGCAAACAGCATAGCACATAATAAAGTTGCTTTGGAGAACACCAGAGACAAGAACTCTCAGATTAGGAAGATGTTAAAGTATGAGTAATGCTTCCCAAAATAATGAATATATATTAGCTAAGACTACTTTGAAAGACAGATATATATGAAATAATGTTGGATGTTTGATGAGCTGCTGAGGGTTTTTTGTTCGGAAAATAGCATTTTGGTTATAGAGATAAGTGGGGACCAGATCATAAGAAGCTATGTCTCTGACCAAGTTATATGAATTATGTAGAGAGGCATTGAAGAGCTGTTGAAGGATATCATCAGTATAGTGACATCATATTTGTAGTTTTAAAAATCATCTCAGCTGCCTCTTCCACAGTGCTTTCCTGCAAATTGGAATGGGAATGAAACATTGGTTAGAAGAAAGGTCATCAAAATTATGGGATGGCAGGCCAGATTTTGCCTTGTTCAGATCAGTATCATACCTTAATTGGCACTGGAAAATTTTGAGGATTTACTACTTTTTTCTCTTTGTTGAACAGAGATAGTGCACTGCCACAGAAAATCAGAATATGAAAGATAATATTTGGGTAAATAGTGTATAATAGTTTTTTAATTTAAATTAGGGTCGGATTAGGAAAACCAAAATCATGGGATTTAATATGTAGTTAAGTTAAGCAGATACTTCAGTTATTGAGGACTGAAAAAACAACCCTGAGGTAACTTACAGCAATGTTCCTTTAGAGCCATGGAACAGCAGGAAGAAGTTAGGGTTACCAGAACCTCGTAGCTTAGATGAGTCCGCAGAGCCAGTGACAGGAGTAACTCAGAGGGACTTGAAGTTGGTTCTTTTTTGTGCCTCGGATCCACTTTGGGACCCTGTACTTGCCAGGCCGGTGCCGAAACCACTTAAGCTAAATCCCGTGGCCCCTACTTGTTCTAAGAGTAGGGGAGAGCTGAAAACTGGAGCTAGTCATGCTGCTTGCTCCTATCTTTCATTTCTCTTATAATGCTTCTAACAGGAAACTAGCTGGCTAAATAAGGTGTATTTTCTCAGCACTACCATCAAGAGCACAAGATACAAATGAGAGTGATCATCAAACTATAATACTTGAGATGAGTCATTTCTAGTTATCTATGTGCTAGCTAGGATTTTAGAATAAATTTCCTTTTCCTAGAAAGTAACAGTAATCTAAAGATCTGTTCATCACTGACTTTTTTTTCCACCACCAACAATTTAAGATGGTGTTTGCTGTTTGGACAGTGGCGTTTCTTGCAGATACTGCTTTTGTTTAAAACAGTTATTATTCACTGAAAACAGATTTTTATTTTGATTATTGAGAAGTACATTGAGTGAAACCATAGAGATGCCAGGGAATTTCATTGGCAGTGAAAACTGAAGACTATTACCAAAATAGGTTAAATATTAGATGTTTGCAAGCTCAGTGTTCTCCTTTCTTTGGGCATCAACTATAATTCATAATTAATCCCCTGTTGTTGTGGGAGTTTTGGTAGTGGTGGTGGTTCTTTTTTCCAGGATAATAAGGTTCCCAACAAATATGCCCAGTGGTTATGACAGTTAAATTTTACAAACAGGAAATTTAATCTTAAGTGAGAAATCAGCTTCTAAGCTTTTTTGAGGGTTTTCAACTTGGCATTTAAAAATTGTTTTTGGTGGGAAAAGGGTAGTTAGCTCAGAGAATTTGATCCCCAGCACCATACACACAATCACTTGTAACAAGTTTTTCAGTGAATAGTAAATATAAAATTAACTTTCATCTACTTTTTTTTTCCTCTGGATACAAGGACTCAGGACCTTGTGATCGTGAGGCAGGCAGCTCCACTGAGCTAAATCCCCAGTCTCTTCATCGTATATTTTAAAATCAACGAATATAAGTAGAATTTATATTAGGCAACCCCAGTTAACACATCATTTTAACCCATAGCATGCAGTAGCTTAAGAATTTTTCCCTTTCAGGTTTAAAATCTTACTTTGGAAAAACAACTATATTACTTAGTTATCTATACTTAGATTTTTCATAACTGTTGAAAGTGTCTTTTTTTTTCCCCCCCCAGTTTTAGAGTAAGGTATTAACATGTAGTTCCTTGCTGAGCTCTGTCAAGAATATTTGCGGTATATCATACAGCCTGGCTCATGAAAAAGATATAGGAGAGCAAGGCCTGGCTCCCCACTTAAAACGCGAGCACGTGTTCTCTGAAATAAAAAAATGAATTTTAGGAACAACAACAGAGGAGATTGGAGTAGGAACATTTTACTGAGAAAGATGGTTCTGCCCAAAAGAGACAGAAGGGGGAACCCAGAAGGTGGGTAAACTACCCACCTCACTTTTTTTTTTTTTTTTTTTTTAGGTTTTTTTGAGACAGGGTCTCGCTTTGTGGTTCAGGCTGGCCCTGAGCTCAGCCTCAAACTCACATCACAATCCTCCTGCCTCTGCCTCCCGAGTGCTGGGATTACAGGCATGAGCCACTGCGCCCGGCACTGTGGTATGTGGTACTGGTTGCTGCTGGGCGCGGGTCTCCACACCCAGTATTGTTATGTGGTTACCGGGGAATTGAACCCGGGTCCTTGCGCTTGCAAGACAGGCTCCGGCACCACTGAGCTAACTACCCGGCCCCCCCCACCTCATTTTTAAGAGGGCTTTTATGGCACAAAGCCATGAGGTGAGGCGGGTTTAAGGTGGGGGGTTCCAATAAGATTTAAAATAAATGGGCAAATCAGTGAAATTACAACAGATACAGTTTTTTAAGCAATCTTGATCAAATGGGGCCCAATGAGAAATCAAGTTGTATATCCCTGCTCCTCTCCCCACCCCCCAATTCAGGAGGCTCCTGCTGGTAGGCCAGATTCCTGGCCCTTTACCCTGGGGAATTTACAATTACTACATTCCTGGGAAGGGAAGGGGTGGATGTAGACCTTGACTCCCCAATGACTTAATTATTCAGGAGAAGAGGCTTCATTTGGTCACCTTATTCCTGGAGTTCTGCTGAGTTCTGTTGATGTCCTTGACCTTTGGTAACAGTCTCCCTTCTTGAGAGTTTTCCAAGGGCCTGCCCTGTCTGTCTGCCTGCCATATTTTTAACTAGCTTTTCTACCTATAATATTATATTATGGTAAATCTTCAGGAAAAGCATATTCATTGCTCCTTTCTAATTAAAAAAAATACACACTAGGACTTACAGACATAGTAGTTTTGAATTAGTCATGGATACAATTTTTTTGTTGTTAAGCATAAAGGCTCTGAATTTCTAGGGGGGGGAAATTCTTGTATTTTAAAAACACTGTAGTTGTGATTTTTTTTCCCTTTATAATATCTCATGTCAATTTTGAGTTGTTTGGAAGCTTTAAATTGAGTCGAACGTGATATAATAATATTCCTGTTGTTCTTGTAAGCAGTTGTCCATGGTGTATTTAAAAAAATATTTTTTTTTTTTGAGACAGGGTCTCGCTTTGTAGGTCAGGCTGGCCCTGAGCTCAGCCTCAAACTCACATCCCAGCAATCCTTCTGCCTGTGCCTCCCGAGTGCTGGGATTACAGGCATGAGCCACCATGCCCAGCACTGTGATATGTGGTACTGGTTGCTGCTGGGGTGAGTCTCCACACCCAGTATTGTTATGTGGTCACCGGGGGATCGAATCCAGGCCCTTGCGCTTGCAAGACAGGTGCCAGAACCACTGAGCTATATATCCCCAACCCAGTTTTTAAAATTTGAGTCTCCTGAAATCTCCTGTTGCAGCTAATCTTTCTGAAAGTAGTGCTTTAATTAAATAAATAGAAGATTTTATCAGAATTTGTAGTCATAGGAAAAGTCATCTTTTGTTATTTAATGAAGTATTCTATGTTAACAATTTATAAGTTAATTCTAATATTAGCTTCTCTTTTGTAGTTTTAGAGAAGTGGTAGTATAGCATAGAGTAGAAAAAGGGATGCTTTTTAAAGAACATGACATTTTGAATTCAAGGAGAGATACCTTGCTAACTATTGTTTTCTAGAGCATTCATTCTCATACTTTTTTTCCCCAAGAAAACTTTTACATAGGCTTCATCAAGATGTACTATATTTTTAAAAAATTGAAACAGATTTTAAAATCTTAATTTGCTTGAGGTTAATTACAAACCTATGTTAATTTGTGCAACTTTGGAATATCTCTTTAATGCTTGATTTAGGCTCAGAATTTAATACCTGCTCCTTTCTCTAGTGTTTTGTGATATTAGATGTTCAGTATACTTCCTGGGTAAATGTGCTTGTGATACAATGAAAGAGGAAAGATAAAATCATTTCAGTAATATTGCAAAAGTAGTTTTGGTCATATGAAAGTATCCTGGGGTTCCTTAGGGTCTCTTGGTTAACACATGGAGAACTACTGTACAGCCTTTGTTAACCACCACCTCAAGCCTGATTTAGAAAAATTTGAAATGTATACAGGCCTTTGATTAAACTTAGTTCTCAAATTTAGAAATTCATTTTGTAATAATGTTAAATATCAACATTTGCCATTCCATTTTATTTCATATCAGTATTTTAAATGACCCTTTTGCTTGGGAAGAATTTCTTTTTCTTTAATTCCTTGATAATGGAAATGGGATAGAGAGGTAGAGTTACGATTGTTAATGTAGATACAATATGTACTGTAAGACTTTTGTCAAATAGAACGTAGTACTAATTAGGACTGTATAGTAGTGAATTAGATCAGTACCCTTCAAGATTCTGATCAGTGTAATCTTTTAATCGTCCTAAGATTGTGTCTAGGTGTAAATTAATTATTAAATACATTGTTTTAGTTAGGCTGACACCCCCCCCCCAAAAAAAAGAAACCAAGACTTTCTGGTGAAAGAAGCAGTTAGTATATTGTTTCGAGCTCCTCAACTTCACCCTGATAGGTGGTAGTTCACCATCACATGAGGAGCACTAGTTTAGACTGCAGTGGGTCTACTCAAGTGTAGCATCTTGATTGCTAGCCTCACATCTCATTCAGCAGTCCTTAATCCAATAACCCTATGTAACCACTTGTAAGGTAAACTATGTCTTTGATAATATCCATAAAGGTCATTTTGCATAATTTATAGGCAATGAAGAATTCTCTGAATTTGGCCTTTTTGGTTCCTTCTTGTTAGTCAGCTGGGGAAAGCTATAGGTTGAGAATTAGCTCTCCACTGCTTCAGAGGTCTGGAGGCACAGGGCTGATGGCCAGTATCATTATTTTCAGATGTAATCTAAGTCTCTAAACATGTAGAATTTGTAGTATTTTTCTTCCTGCCTTGAAAATCAGTATAAGATTTCAGAATCAATGTCGATTTAGTGGGGAAGTTTTAGTATTTCAAAACCAGAGTTTTTGAGCCATTTTTTTCATCACTAGTGTTGTGACATATGGATAGTTTATAAGTTCTCTAAGCTTGCTTTGTTGTGGGGAAAATTAAGGCTTAGAGGGTGCTATTGTAAGAGTTCATTTCCTGCGGCTTTAAAATTGTGTCACTTTTGGTGTCTTCAGAACAATAGGCCACCTTAATGCAACTTTCTGTTGTACTGGTCACAAGCTCCTATGAGAAAATAATTAAGCAGAAAACTTGAGATTTTATTAGACATCCTGGGGCCACTAGAGGCACTTGACTGGACCTTTGACATCTGTCTAATTTTATAACAATTTTACGTTGCCTATGCAATACTTCCATGAGAATGTATCTGAAAATTTTTGAAAGAGTGGTTTAAATATTTGATGTCTGATAGATTTTGAGGGTGAAGCATTCATAGCTTTTAATTTGTTCTCTGTTAAAACTTTTTTTTTTTTTGAGACAGGGTCTCGCTTTGTAGTTCAGGCTGGCCTTGAGCTCAGCCTTAAACTCACATCACAGCAATCCTCCTGCCTCTGCCTCCCAAGTGCTGGGTTTATAGGTGTGAGCCACCATACCCTGCACTGTGGTATGTGGTACTGGTTGCTGCTGGGTGTGAGTCTCCATACCCAGTATTGTATGTGGCTAGTGGGAAATCGAATCCGGGCCCTTGCGCTTGCAAGATAGGTGCCCAAACCACTGAGCTATATAACCCCTGGCCCCCACTTTTTTTTTTTTTGGAGACAGGGTCTCGCTTTGTAGTTCACGCTGCCCTGAAACTCACTATGTAGCCCAGCCAAGCCTCAGACTCATAGCAGTCCTCTTACCTCTACCTCCCAAGTGCTGGGATTACAGGCGTGAGCCACCATGACCAGCATTGTGGTATATGGTACTTGGGAGATCGAACGCAGGACCTTGTGCTTATGAGGCAGATGCCAGAACCACTGAGCTAAATCCCTAGCCCCTGTTTAAACTTTTTAATTTGTTCATTAAGAGTACATTCTCTGTTATACTGTATATCATTGCTGTTGTGCCTTAGAGTTTAGAACCTGTAATTATATGCCAGCATAACAAATGAGAGTGGGTTCTGGCAATTAGAATTAATCTGTTTAAATTTATCCTTTTAGTGCTTCATTTTCTTTTAAAGCCTTTGAGTGTTCTTTAGCAGAGATTTTTTTTTAATACATGTATAGGTAATTAGGTTGTAGATCAGGGTGCATATGTATTTTCTTCTTCCATATGTATGGTGTGAAAACTGTTGAGTCTGAATATTTCCTAACAGGTGATTATATAATATTAACATTTTCTAATTTTTTAAATTATTTTTAAGCCTTATGATTCTGCAGATGACTGGTCTGAGCACATTAGCTCTTCTGGGAAAAAATATTACTACAATTGCCGAACAGAAGTTTCACAGTGGGAAAAACCAAAAGAATGGCTTGAAAGGTATTTGCTTATAATCTGATTAAATATTTCTTAATTCTACAGGTTAAATATCTGATGGCATTAAATGATCTAACTTCAGATTTATTGTGGTGGTGCCCATCACTGCTCGTCTTAATTTCACTTTTTGGCCTCTTATCTCGGTTTCACTGTTTCTCTTAAAAACAAACATTTTGGGAGTCTATGAGTCAGTGTATTTTTAAAAAGATAATTTTAATGTCTGTATATTCCTAATATGATTATAATAATCTTTATTATTATAACTTTATAATCTTCATGTCATTTTTCTGCCATATGTAGAATTAATACCACAAAAGTTTTGATTTTAGGGTTAGCAATATGAATTATTAGTACAGTTTTTCCATGAGTGAAAAATACTAGTTGTTGGTATATTCCATGTCCCACAGCAATAGAATTATAGGCGATGCCCAGTTTTCATTTTCTATATAATTTTTCCTCTCCTGCAGATCAAACTCAGGACCATGTATCTGTGAGGCAGATGCCATATCACTGAGCTATGTCCCAGGCCTTCTATGTAATATTTTATTGAACCAGGCATGGTGGCTTAGGCCTATAATCCCAGCACTCAGGAGGCAGAAGCAGGAGAATTGCCTGAGTTCAGGGCTACCCTGGGCTACATAGTGAGTTCAAGGCCATCCTGAACTGCAAAGCAAGACTCTTTGTCTCAAAAAGAAAAGAAAATTTTCGTCTTGTGTTTTTGAGCATTTGGCCAGAGCAGATATTGCAAACACTTAAAGCTGTAATGTGGTTTTTATGACTTTTTCTTATTTTTTAGAGAACAGAGACAAAAAGAAGCAAATAAGGTGGCAGTTAATAGCTTCCCAAAAGATAGGGATTACAGAAGAGAGGTGATGCAAGCTACAGCCACTAGTGGGTTTGCCAGTGGAAGTGAGTATTGATTTTTGTCCACTTTACACATTTATATATGTTGTTGTCTACCTATATGAATTTAAAAGTATATGATTTCTGAATCACGTTGGATCTGTCTCTCCAGCTTCCATCAGTTTTCTAAAAAGTGAGAGGGTACACTGTTCACAATGGCTTTCATGCAGTTGAGTTGTTAATAAGATTTCATCCTTTTTTTTTTAAAGCAAAATACATGAGGTGACCCCATATCCTGTTTTCTCCTAACCTGACACAGAAATGGTGACCCCAAAGTACCTACTGACTTTCTGTGTCATTATTGAGAAACTTGTCATGCATTTCTACATGATTCTTTGTCTGAGGAATTTTAAACATTGCAGTGGTGTGAAAACCCACTGATGATGAAATCATTGTCATTTTGTACAGTGTTCAGTAAATAATATGTGACAGAGTACTTGGTTGTAAAATAGGCTTTGTGTTAGGTGATCTGATCTGCCCAACTATAGGCTGATTTGAGTGTACTGAGCATGTAGTGAGCAGGTAGGCTGCCCGAGCTAATTCTCAGTAAGTTAAGTGTATTAAGTTCATTTTCATATAACCCCCTTGCTAAATTGAGGAATCTGTCTGTTGGAAATTAATTTGGTCATGATCATTTAGATCTTTAGTATATAGTTCTGTACAAAGAATTTCTGCAGAATTGCCAAAATTTACATAGACAGCTGATGTGAATAACTCTTGGTCAAAGGTGCTCTTCAGCAGTAAGTCTAATGATGGGCAAGTACCTCAAAGTATTTTGAGGCCAGAATTTGTGAAAATTGGATGCTTTAGTTAACACACATTTATTTTTAATTCTTCATAAAGCTTTACTAAAAGTTTCCCTACTCCCAAGTGATTTCCTTTTTCCCCCAGACAAAATTTAAATACCATGTAGTGTGCTTTATTGAATATTGAATATTTATTGAATATAAATATCTTGGGATTCTTATGGGTAAGTATTAAATTCCTATATATTTAACTCAGAAATGCAAGTAATAGTTGTACTTGGCTTCAACATTCATTTATTGATGAAAAAATACTTAATAAAAGCTAGTTACTAGGGCCAGGGATTTAGCTCATTGGTTCTGGCGCCTGCCTTGCAATCGCAAGGTCCCTAGTTCAATCTCTGGTAACCACATACAACAATGCTGGGCGTGGTGGCTCATGCTTGTAATCCCAGCACTCAGGAGGCAGAGGCAAGAGGATTGCTGTGAGTTCGAAGCTCACCTGGGATACATAGTAAGCTTTTAGGACCATCCTGAACTGCAAAGCAAGACCCTGTCTAAAAAAAAAACCTAGTTACATGGTTCTGCATAGCTGAACATTAAACTATGTTTCTTGGAACATTACATTTTAAATCATGATTAGTAAAATTAGTATTAGCAAATTTGTATTGTAAATTTAGTATTAGTGAAATTGTAATGAATTCTTAGAAAACAATGATTCATAGTATCAAAGTTAAAAAATAATATACTTTGAGATCGATACTTGATCTAGTCTCTTCACTTTTTAAGAAACTGACTTTTGGAAGAGCTTTTCTTCTTAAGTAAATAGTATCCAGCCTGTAGCACTCAAGCAAATAGGAGAATTGGATCATAAAGGAGGAGTAGCCATCGCGTGTAAAATTAATCTTTTGTAGGGCTGGGGATTTAACTCAATGGTTCTGATGTCTGCCTGGAAAGAACAATGTCCTGAGTTCAATCCTCGGTAACTACATACCACAATGCTGGGCTTGCTGGCTCATTCCTGTAATCCCATCACTTGAGAGACAAAGGCAGGAAGATTGCTGTGAGTTCGAGGCTGGCCTGGGCTGTGTAGTGAATTCCAGGCCAGCCTGAAGTACAAAGCGAGACTATGTCTTGGAAAAAAAATTAATCTTTCGTAATAAACAGAAGTATAATATGGAGGATGTAGTGTCCCTGCTAACACCCAAAATTAGTCGACCTAGATTGAGCTAGTTCTTGCCACCCTGGGCTAATGGCATTCAGAAACAGCAAAGTTCAGTAATTCTTTCCAAAATAACCTCACATTTAAGTCATTGTTCGTTAGGGTAGAGTATATAAAAAGGGGTGTTAGAGATTTGATTTCTGGAGAGTTGATGGGATGGCAGCATGGTGTGTTTTGTGTGTCTGTGTGGAACTTTTTACACTGGTACCTTGGTTCACAAATATAATTTGTTCCAGGATTCTGGGAAGAATGACCATAGTCATGTTTATCACCTGATGTAGAGTTTGTAAACAAAAACAACATTTTGCCAAAGGCTTCTTTATCTTTGTGAAACAGATTGTTTACAAGCAAAAGTGTTTGTGACCTGAGGTAACCACTGTATTTCAAATAGTTAATTTTTGTTGTTGTTGTTCATTAAAATTTAAAAATTAGAAAAGAAGTAAAGTTTTTTAATTCCATGACCTGGCAACATTCTGGCACATACTGTTTGTTTGTTTGTTTGTTTTAAATATTTTATAGTGCTCCAAAGATGGGATTATCACTGGTATAATGTATTTCAGTAGTGTATTTCTACTTGAGTTTATAATTTCATACTTGTAACCTTGCCTGCATAATATTACATTTGTGTTATGTAAATAAATCCCTTCGCTAGGATACTTAGAGTCATTCTTTAGCCATAATCACCAGGTGATGATTCCTGTTTGCCCACTTACCTGGCGTTTACTTGGATTTTAATATTTAAGAAAGGACCTTAGGTATGTTGCTTGTTTTCTTTTTCAACTGCTTACTGAGCTATATGTGTTTTGGTGGTAAGTAATAAAGTCAGTAACGGCTGGGGATTTAGCTCAGTGGTTCCAGCACCCACCTTGCAAGCACAAGGTCCCTAGTTTGATCCCTGGTAACCACATACAACCATACCAGGCATGAAGACCACACCCACCAGCAATCAGAACTACATACCACAAGGGCCGGGAAGTTTAGCTCAGTGGTTCCGGCGCCTGTCTTGCAAGCGCAAAGACCCAGGTTTGATCCTCGGAAACCACATACAATACTGGGTGTGGAGACTCAGGCCCAGCAGCAACCAGCACCACATACCACAGTGCCGGGCGTGGTGGCTCACGCCTGTAATCCCAGCACTCGGGAGGCAGGGGGAGGAGGATTGCTGTGATATGAGTTGGAGGCTGAGCTCAGGGCCAGCCTGAACCACAAAGCAAGACCCTGTCTCAAAAAAACTAAAAAAAAAAAAAAGAACTACATACCACAGTGCTGGACATGGTGGCTCATGCCTGTAATTCCAGCACTTGGAGGCGGAGGCAGGAGGACTGCTATGAGTTTGAGGCTAAGTTTAGGACCAGTCTGAACTACAAAGCAAGACCCTGTCTCAAAAAAAATTAAAGTCACCGGGCC
>PVIR01021608.1:0-29163 GCA_004026965.1 Petromus typicus
GAAGACTATTAACTGTTGCTCACACAGAAGGTATTATCATAAATACAATGTATTTAGTTTTATCTGAAATTAAAAATCTACATATGATTTTTCCATCTATTTTCTACCTCTGATTAAATGTATTCCAATACCCTGATGGAATTTCAGACCTAACTCTTTATGGTCTCAATAAATAAAATGTATTCCTTTCTTTTTTAACCCTCCTCATACTCCTTGGCCTCTTTACATCACTTCTCTGTTTTTATTGTCTCTCCTCTTTTTCTTCTGCTTCCACAGAAACCAGACCTTCTGCTGTAATCTGATTTCTTTACTCTTTAAGGAGAATGTTCCTGGAAACATTGGAAGTAAGAGATTACTTTCTGAGCTTCACAGTTTCTCATTTCTTAGATTGCCCTTTTATTGACTGACTGATTGACTGATTGCAGTTCATTTTTTTATTATACTTACAAAAATAAGCTATGGGATGCACACTATTTTAAAGGTATTATGTTTGAAAATAGTTTAGTTAACTTCCTACTTAATTGGTAGTGTGCTTTAAGGAACCTATGTGGAAAATTATCTTCTATAAGGTTCCATGGTATCTAGCTTGCACGATTAAATTGAGACACCAGGTAATGTCTGAGCTTTTGTCTTTCTGAAAAAAAAAAAAAGTCATATGCTGAGTAAATTATTAGGGCCAGAAATGACTACACTTTTGATGCCTGAGAATTTCAAAAGTCAAGATGCAAGGATCTGATTCCCGTTCCTGGGTTTTTATCCTGTAGAGATGCTATTGATACTGTTTCCCCTCAAGAGGAAAAACATCTATTTTGTTGTTGTTGTTTTTTTCTTTTTTTTTTTTAACATGGAAGAAGAACAGAAGGAAGATAACTAACTTACTGACCCAAATCCTTTATAAAGCGTCATTAATCCTTTCATAGGTGGGACTGTTACCAGCTTTGTGGGTCCCAAAGCAATTCCTCCTAGATTCTTTGGTGTTCTCAAGAAAGACTTGGATAAGGCATGCAAAAAGACAACAAATATTAACACTCATCAAAAGTAGGGAAAATATGGTGTGCACTGTTACAGGAGGCCTGCAAAAGGCTCACAGAAGCCATGAGTTTAATACAGTTATTCCGCATGTCCTATGCTTAGATGGCCTCTCTCCCACACACACAAGGACTTCAGGACAGACATCCAATCAGAAACTCACTTGGCCTGAGGTCTGAAATAAATCATCTAAAAAACACCTGTTTGTTTTGCACAGTCACCAGATTTTGTGTTTTTCATGTGTGTCCTGGATCTCCATGATCATAGACTGTACCTGCTTGTCCTTATTTCCTACCTAACACGTATTACCTTTATATTGAGAATTTTTCCAACCCATGTATTTTAGGGTACATATTCAGAACACAGCAGGTGTATTTAGAATTTTAGGTCTGCATGTCCTTATGCATGCCCCTTCTTTTTGTAAGAGGTTAGGAGTTGAATTCCACTGATTTTAGACAATGTCTCATAGTTGCCATTTACTTAGGCTTGTGTGCTCCAATTTCCTATTTCTCCAGAAAAAATAAATCCTCCTTCTTTTATTTGATTTCATAATGGACAATCAGCTGGCTTTATAGGTTGAAGGAGGAAAAGCTGTGATTGTAATGCCCATCCAAGCTCTACTATGTTTTCCAACTTGTTTTTGAACCTGTGTCTCAGACTTGCTAAGGGAGACAGAGATAAATGACCATTTAATCTTCCTCTCTCTGCCTGCTGGCCTCCTCTGTGTGACTCAGACTACCCATTGTAGCTTTGTGTCTTACAGAGTACAAGTGTTCTGTCAACAAATATGGTGATGGATACCCTATGCAGCAGCATTTCACTGTCAACTCTCTAGCTTCCAAAATGGAAGAGTCAGTGACAGCAGAACTGAGGGCATATTCTGCTCCCAACTCCACAGCCATCTTAGAAGTAACATTTTTCTTGAGTTTTGGTTCTATTGCCATCTTCCTGAATAACCAGTTCAGAAACGGATCCAGGGTTCCTTCCAATAATTATTCAGAATTAATTTTCTGCATTTAGTTCTCTTTTTCCAAATAGGACTCATTCTGTCACTGTGCATCCGCTTGATCTACTTACTCACCCACTTTCCAGGGAAGCTGGTGGTTTCCATTCTTATCCTTGTAGAGTTCCTTGAATTCAATTTACATGCTTCCTGTTGGTGTTTAACTCTCCTGTGTTTTTCAGATTCAGTTTAGTTTTTTCTTTCTGTCTTGTGTGACAGTAATAAAGAAAAAAGGAAACAAAGCTTATTTATATAGGGGGTGGGGATTGCAAAGCGGGGGGAAAGGGGAAAAATGAGAATCAAGTCATGTCATATTATGGTACAAACTCTCAATGCTGAATGTGATGATGATGTGAATTCATAATGTACCAATAAAGATTTAAATTTAAAAAAAGTTGGCTGGTATATGTCATCTGCTGACTTCTGTAACTTTTTTCTGATTACTGAGTTTGCATCATTCTTATTACTTAAATATTTCCTCAGCAGAATAGGGGAGTTTGAGGAAGAACTGAAAATACACATTTCCATCTAGCTGAATTTAGATAAAAACTCTCAGATTACATTTAATATAAATCAGGAAATTAGTGAGAAATGATTAGAAAAAAAAGAATATCTTCTGGATATATAGATTATATGGTACTATATTTTCCATTTTTATTCTCATCAACTGTAGAAAAAAATTTAGAGGCACAGTAGTCAACAAGTGTGGAATATAATATAGTTCCTAATAGAAAGAAAGAATGCAATCATACTTGTTACAGGCAAAATATGGCTAAAATATGCCACGTCTGTCATATTTCAAGTTTATATATTTCTGCTATTTTCCTTGCCATATTGTGAAATTTTTCCTTGATGTTACAAAGATTAAAAAAAAAGTGTAAGTCTATTAGTGGATTGAAAAGGAATATTGTTATAGAAGAGAAGTTGCCATATGAAGAATTCAATACAGTGCAGATACACTAGGGACAGAGGAAAGGCAACTGTAATTTTCAATTCCTCATCTGTTACTGAAGGAAACCAAGAGATACTGGGAGTGCAACTGGATTTCCTGAGTACTTACCATGATGAATTTTATTCATTCATTCATTCATTCATTATTTCCTTCTTTCTTTATGATACTAGGGACTGAACTCAGAGCTACAGCACTGGAACTACCCCCCCTCTCTCATATATATACATATATATGTGTGTATATATATAATATATATATAAGTTATTATTACTACTATTATACAGACTCTTGCTAAGTCAATGTTTCTCAGGCTGAGCTCCAACATCAGCCAACTCCTACATCAGTCTGCTAGATGTGCAGGTTTAGAGATATATCACCACATCTGGCTCATTAGTACATTTAATTTTTTTCAGTAGTCCTTAAATTTTGAGGATAATTATCCTTCAATGAGATAACAAATTTCTACTGGCATAAAATTTATTTCTTGGGAGAGTCTGACAGTTCATTCTGCCCACTTGCCTCTTTATAAGAAGACAGATCTCTGACCCACTCATTGGTGTTTCCATTCTTAATTATTGAGCAAGTACTAATATCCCTTGAAAGACAAGTTTTTATGACAGCTGTTTAGAAGTCACAGCGAGATGAGAATATAGCCCAGAGGTACAACATCTGCTTTGCTTGTACAAGACCCTAGGTTCAATACGTAGAACAAACAAATACACAAAATAACTACTGCAACTCAAGAACAAAAATCTTTTAGATATGAGAAAATAAGTCTTCTATAGTGAAAGGGCTACGGACTTTAGATTCAATATGTCTACCTAACTTTCATTTATTTATTGCATGAAGTATAGGATAATTTTGCAAAATCTCAATTAGTCTCATCACATCAATAAATTGCTAATAATATCATATAACTTACATATATGCTGTTAGAAAAATATTATGTTAAGAATATATGTCAGAGTGTGATATGTAGCCAGATTCAATAACTAGTTCAAGTTAGTACAGAGATGCAGTTGACATGTCTAATGTAGATGCATCAGTTGGTAACACAATTATACTTTTAATTTGTTCACTCACAACAAACTAAGGAACAAAGATCTGTAGGGGAGGGAATTGTCTGTGTGCTCAAAGTGCATCAGAACGGGCATGAGGAGGTGTGAAGAGAGGCCATGTTTTACACAGTAAAACCAACTTAGTGCTGTGGGACAGACAAGTTGCCTCCCTGGGTAGCAGCTGTCTTGCCCAAGTAACAACAAAACACAAGCAGACAAAAACAGACAGGATTAAGGGAACCAGATCAGTGAGGTCACCCTGATATATGGCATTCATTCTAATCATTATTTTTAAAGGATGACATCAATTCGAGGAAAGCAATGTTTTGGAGGCAACAATGCAAAGTTCAGAAACCCTTTCCTTAACATGGAGTGCCCTCAAGTCTGTATTTTCCTAGACTAAAGAAGAATCTGGGAACATAAATGTCCCAATAAGTGTATTGAATTTTCTTTCACCCTGCTTCCAAATAACGGTGCTCTCCGTTAAGAGTTGTATAGGTGTTTTTCAACAATTCATCTCTATCTCATTTTAATTAAACATGCATTCTCTCTAGTCCCCGCACTTATAAAAATGTAGTTTGCGATTTGACAGCATGATATTATAGTATTGAGCAATATGTGAGTTGGTTTAAAAGTAACCGGAGTTGAAGCATACATCGATCACGACAAGTGCAAACGCAGGTCAGCAAAGCTGTCAATTTCAATCAGCTCTGTAATTAAATACATCACCAATATGGATTTTGTGTAAGAATGTCACTTGTTCTTCAGATGTCGGCCACGAGGACGAATCACACTTCACTGTCTCAGTGCAGGCATTCTAAATATAGTATTTTTAAACGCAAAACATCTTCATCCATCTTTCTCTGATTTGTTAAATAGAAATCCATTTACTAATGTGTAGTCTAAAAGCTATGCTGTTAAATACATATTTGAACTGGTTTCTATTTAAATAAAATGTTGCAGTATCTCAGCTGGCATTTTAAACCTGTCTTTAACATCTTTGAGGCCATTTGTTATGAAATAAATAGATAATGAATAATAATCACTTTTTTAAAAGGCTGAACAATTTGTAATTACGGAAAATTTGTAATTAGAGATCTTTTATGATGTATTGAAAAAGCAGAAGATGTTTTGGGCTATGAAGAAATAAATTATTCATTTAGATTTCAGCATGAGTTGTACAGGACTATTTCACATTTAGAAAAATCTTTTATTTTTTTCTAAACAGCTATAAAGTGTCATCACTTTCTATCACACTCATACTACATGGGAAAAGACTGCAACAAAGCCGTATTACCAAATATATATTGCCTGCCATTTGATTTAATCTTCAAATAAGCTCCAGGAAGCAGGTCCCTGGACAGTTAATCTTTCGTTTTGTAGCCCATGCACATTTTCAATAAGGTTACTGGGGAATTAGGCCCAGTGGGGAGAGGAAGAGCATATTGTCTTATTCCACAGGCAGCTGTCGTGAGCCCTGTGAGCAAATTATAACTTCCTTAATTAGGAAATACTTGATTAACAGAATATCATCACATCAGTGCTCATCCAAAAAGGCATTACAAACATTCAGTGTACTTTCAACCATTTTGTAATCATTTGTTTGACTGGTACCATATCTTATATAATGTTTCTACCCATATATAATATCATAAGGCCAAAACCCATTGTATGAATTTAAATATTAAAGAAGAGACATAACCATTAAGGCCTTACTAAAGATAATGATTGAGATGAAATATCTGAGGAAATGTACTGTATAAATAAAAGACAATATTCATTGTAGATTGTGTTGTTTTCCTCATTAAGCCATGCACACATTTTCTCCAGTATGATTCAAATATTTCTTATTTAAACAATAACATAAAAAACCTCACAAATGTATAACCAGAATATATGAGTCTTCTGGGAAAAAAATTCATAAAAACTAAATGTCACTCTAAGTGACACCCAAAAAAAAACAAAGTAGTTAAAGGAACATAAAGCAAGGGGACACTAACCTCAACTTGCTGACTTGTGCTTTTGGGGGGAATTTTTTTGTTTTTCTTTGTGGTCAGCAGTAGCATGCAATAACTCAGGAGTCATTTTCAGTGAATTATTGTTCGTACTCAATTTATTTTGGAGTGATCTCTATAAGCTGAAGCCCACTTAGATAAACCTACATGTTGACTTTGCTTAGCCCTTAAACTCCACAAGAATACTCTCACTTGATTTGTTCTGGTTTCTCAGAGCTTCATGCTCCGGCTTCCCCATTGTTCTTGAAATGCATGAATACTAAAGAATCATCCTTTTCTGACCAAAGAACCAATAAATAGGAAAAAATGTGAAATTGAGTTTTTAAAAAATGAAAAAGTGAAACCAACTGAATTTGCACTGATTTCCTGGCAAGTACCGTGGCCTGTAGGTACTGAGATAGACTTTTCATGTCTCCTGTGAAACAAAAATAGGGCTAATTTTCTGTTTCTGCGGGTTCTGTATTCACAGATACAACCCGTTGAAGACTCAAAATGCTGGGGAAGATAATTATGACTGTATGTATGTATATATATATATATGACTGTATATATAGTCATAATTATTTTCAAATATATTATATATAATATATTTATATATATTATATATAATATTTTATATATAATATTATTTTTCTTTCTTAAAGTTAAGAAGCCCTCCTAATATATATATACATATCTATCTATCTATCTATCTATCTATATATATATATGCATATATATTCTGAATATATGTTTTTGTCATGGTCTCCTAAACAGTACATTATAACAGCTGTTTGCATATTTAGAGATCATTGTCACTAAAAAGTAATTAAAAGTAAGCTACAGATGACCTGAAGTACACAGAGGATGTGCAGAGGCCTTGAGTCCTCAGACAGGATAGTTCCCTGTAGACAGAGTGGATCGCAAGCAGTGACTGCACAGCTCTCCCTCTGGGTTTCCTCTCATCCCTCAGTTCGCTTCTCGCGCTCCTCAGCAATTTCAATTAGTGCATAAGTTCTCTCAAGTCCTCTAATGGTACCTTTCAACCTCCCACCCAGTAGCCTCCAACTCCCACTCCACAGAGAACAACAGATGAGTAAACAATAAAGGTCAGCATGCAGAAAAAAAACACATCAGACCTCAAACAACAAAACCCCCAATACCTACAGTTTCCATGGAAGAATTTGTTTTCAATGTTTCTCAGTTCACCTTTCTGCCATTGCTTTGGTTTGTCTTCCGTTTTCTTCATCTCTAAATACTCCACCAATATCTCAGGTCTATGGCTTTCCCTCTAAACTGGTCCTTCTTATTTTTTAAAAAAATTCAAATCTTTATTGGTTTTCACACCTAAAGAATTTGAAGTTTCCTTCTTAAAGTTAAGAAGCCCTCCTCATGCTACCTAACCCTCAAAAAAGTGAACATTTCTCTCCCTGTCTCACAGGGATAAAACTGAGTCCCCAGTGGAATCCTGGCATGAGGTACTTTTGTATCTCTCTTCCATTTACTGGACAGTGGTTTCTGGCTCTATTCATCCTTTCCTAGACATTAAAGTCATGGTAATTTAAAGTAACATATCACTTCCTCCTAATCATTCGACAGGATTTACTTTGCTCATTACTTTACTTTGCCCATGCCCTCCGCAGTGACATGCCAGCTACTTCTCTGTCAGAAGGTGGTAACTTCAGGTCTTAGTTTTGTTACGCTCATGCTCCTCAGGACCATTCCTGACCTTATTTACCTACACTAGACAAGTTTTAGTCCTAGTCTCTAGATACAGACACATGAGTTCATTTCCAGCGTCTCATTGTTATCAGCACACTTCACCCCTAACTGGTTCTTCCCTACTCTTACATTTCCCTGTTTTTGAGAAAGGGTGCTAAATTAATTGCCTGTGAGAAGAATATGAGCATCTAACTTGATTCGTTTTCTGGTCCCACATAATGAATTCAACACATCACATAAGGTGTACATTTTTAATTTCTCCCAAGGTAGAGTCCTTTTCTTCAGACCCACAGCTGACATCTTAGTTCATTTTCCATAGTCCTTATTGGCATAACTTTTTTCAGTGTGTTTTCCTATTTCATCCTTCAAAGTTATTTTCACACAGATGTTTGTAACATTTATTTATATTTGTGAACTCTAACTTGAGCATGGCTGTCTTTTACCAATAGTCTTTTCTTCATTTCCCTCAGCCCTGGAAATAATGGGTCCCCTCATTCTGCAAAGGCAGATTATTCCATTCACCCTTAGGCACTTTAAGGTCCCTCAGCATTATTTATGCCACCCAAACACTATCATATTTATATTGTCTCTTGCTCTTTCTCACTTAATCTGATTTTTGAAAGATTTACTTTCCTTAAAATACTTCCTGCTTCATTTTTATCTATCTCTTTCTTTATTTCTTCTTATGCTTCTGCCAAGTCTGTCATAAACTAAGCTCAACAATGATAAAGTAAATTTTCACTCCATATATTGCATATACATCAAGCCCAGCTTTGGGATTTTTATATGGTTGTGTATTTTTCCATTAATTTGTTTCCAAATTAATTTCCATTAATTTGTCTCCCCTTCCATTACAGATTATCACCGCATTGAATGCTGGATCTTTATGTTGGCTGTTCCACTACAAACACAAATTCTTGCACAAAATAGATACCTATTCAATGATTGGTAAAATGCATATATAAACACATTTTACTGTCGAATTCCAAAATAACTAGTAACTCACAGGAAAAGAATCCTGTTTGCATTTTAAGACAGAAACATTTATCTAATGACAGGTTTTTGTTTAGAATGCCAGCAGCCTCCTAGTGCTTAATTCTCATAAGTAGAAGTATGCAAGCGATAGTTCTTCAGTTATAACATTTTATTTAATATTATAATGAATGCTTTCTACAGATTAATTTAGAATTGAATAGTGTTAGCCACTCTGAGGAATAAAGCATTACTTTTTCAATTCTCTTTTTCTTTTGGAGGCAGTGAAATGCTCTGGTTGGAATATGAGGCAACAGAGCTGTAGATCAAGGGTCAAGTTTTTTCCTCTGCAATTTAGTTGTTCTAGTTTTGAAAAATGAATGTGATCACTCTGGACTTCTGCTTCATATCTGAATACTGAGAACATGCTTCTTGCTTAGTGATTAAATGAGAGAATGTTAGTGTTTAGGCAATTTTCTGGTAAAAATTTTAAACTCAGTATGTAGTGGGAGTGGAGTTACCTCCTCAGTTATGGGTACACAGTATGCCTTGTTCATATTTGCTCCTTGAGTAAGTCTAAGAACTACCACATACCTCACTATTGAGAATTTTGCTAGAGAATATTTCAGGGACATCTGTAAGGGATGTTCTCTCACTGTCAGTTAGCACAACATTCTTGTTTACTTTCAAATTTGGGTACAAGGCTGTCACCTAGGCTGGGTGTTGTGCGTGAATGTTCATCTTTCTCCGGGTCACATTCAGGAGTACTCAGTGGAGTGCACCGCATTCCCTTCTGAGGAGCTCAACAGCACTTCCTGTGCACTTCCCAGTAGGGACCATGATGAAGCAAAGCAATCCTAATGGGAAGCAAAGGGTCTTGGGAGGCAAACTCAGTGGATACCCAGCGCCTGCCTTGCAAGCTCAAGGGCCCGGGTTCCATCTGGGTACCATATATAACAATGCTGGACATAGTGACTCACGCCCCCACCGGCAGTCAACTCCACCGGCAGTCAATACTCCATACCACAGTGCCAGGCATGGAGGCTCGGGAGGCAGAGGCGGGAGGATTGCTGAGTTCAGGACCAGGCTGAACTATGTGGACAAATAATGCTTTTTTTTTTTTTTTTCCTTTCCTTCCCCAGGAAGGTGTGAGCAGATAAAATGCAATGCTTAAGTAAAACAAACAAACAAACAAATGGAAGAGGGGGTTGTTTTGGCTTTTAAATTCTGTATTCCCTTGGAAGTTACAAGGTGGCTAATTCTATATTAAAATGATTCTTTTTTAATAAACAAAGCAACTTTTTCTTGATGATGAACTTTGCTACAAGTGATAGCATTTATTGTATTTAATGTCATCAGTAATACTGAAGCAGATGGTATCCAAATCTGCTTAGTTCTCTTGAGAATGTACTTTAATATTAAATTAAAACACTTTAGTGGAAGAGGATATTTTGTGACTATTCAAAATACACGTATAAAATGATTTAATATTATTTTTCATTTCACTTGTTTGTTTTGTATTTTCTTACAATAGCCCTTTATGAACCAAAATCAGCTATTTACCTTTGTAACTAGTTTCAGTTATTTGTTAAAATACCTCCCAGCAACAATAACTAATTATGAAGCAAAGAATATAATATATAAGAAAACTAAAATTGCATGTCACATGATGGAAAGAATACTTAGCAGGTCAAACATCTGGAAGTTATCTCTGCAATAAATTGCTTCATATTTACATAGTTCCCTGGACTAATATGACAGGTTACTGAAACTTTAAGAATGAAAATAAATTAAATTATTTATTCACAATAAATTTGAGACCCTAAATGCCAAATAAAAACATTAGGTTATCACATTCCCACTCTCTCTGAACAAATTGTAAACAATAGTAGTTACAATAGTCGTGCTATTAAAAAAATACAAGTTGGAAAATTTTTTAAAATATAGATCCTATATCATACATGCATTATTGGAACTCATTTTTTAAATTCACGACAAAATTCAAAAGGAATATATATTTGAATGCTTCCAAGTACTTAGAAAGGTAAACAAATCAACTCTGGATCAACAGATTATAAGACTGCAGGGTCATTATTATTATAAGACTGTAGGGACATTATTATTATTTTATCTATTGAAAACTTAACGTAAATTTTAGTACAACATGAGGTGATGATACTATATAGTGGCTCATTTGAAAAGATGGAATTGTGTCCTTCTAAAGCTCTAAGCTCCCTTTCAAGTTATGGCTGGCTAGCTGTGGATAAAGTGATCAGGCAGTCTACAAGGACAGGAGGAAGGCCCTGGGCAACCACTCACCTTACGATGTAAAACCTGTTCTTACAAAATTAAAGACAGAATGAGTTGCACTGAACTCTGTTCACTTTTGCTTTGTTTCTTTTACCTTATCTATTTGAAACACAAGAAGCAATGTTGTATGAAAGCATTAAGGTTGATTTCATTTGTGATTTGAAGAATATCCATATTACAGATTATTAAATTAATGGCAATCTAACCTTGAAAGCACCTCTATCCGCCGAAAGAGCAACACTTCATCACCTGTTTTGATTCATTAATGTATCATTTAACTTGGTATGACACATGTTCAGCAGTTCTAATTACATTATGGTCTTCCTATTACATCTGCTCTGCTCCAAGTTTCTGTCACCACTAGTCCAATTTTCAACATAGAGCAATCCACTGCGCTCTTTCCTTATTAGTGTCATCTTTAATGTAGCAGAGAGGCTGAACCATTACTTGGCACTGAGAGTTTAACAGCAATTAACCCCTGCTCTATCCCCAGGGAGAAGTACATCAGCAACTTGCCAAAACACTGTAAACAAGCTGGCCAGGATCAATGTGCAACCACGCTGGCTGCGGAGCACCTATTGTATTAATTCGGGATTGATACGTGGGCGGAAAAGAGCAAATGGTTTGCATGGAATTAACCTGAGTTCCTTCTCCACCCTTCACTGGAAATATTGCTTCCCAAGGTTAGGTATGGGATTTTAAAAAGACAAGAAAATCACACTTAGAGCCAGCAAATACACCCAATGTTTATTCAGCTGTACTGCCATACCAGAATAATTATGGAATTGATTATTAAACCTGATTTTTTTAAAGTGAGGAAATGAGATGCATAAACAACGTACTCATGTAATGTAAAGGTCAAATTCGAATAGCAAATGACAAAACAAACTCAAGTTTGAGATTTTCTTTAGTTGTTCCAATCTACAATTGACCAACAAGGGGAGCCACACAGAGCAGTGTAAATGTCAACAGGAGAGAACTCTTAGTCAGATGAGGCCAGAACTTATGTAGGGTAATGGTACAAAGTAAAAGGATGCACAGATCACAAGGAGAGTGAAATGTCCTCTCTGACATTTTCTGTACCCCTTATGTCATAGTTTGTAACTACGGAAAGCATCAATACAGAGATGCATACCTTAATACTACAGCTCACCAGAAGTGGGAGGGTTTAGTACTGGGAGTGCCAGACTCTGATATAGATTTAAGAAATGTAAAAATATGTATAGTACAAATCTGTACCTAGACTAAAGGTATAGCTTTTTTTAAAAAAAACCTCATTTCAATTCTTTTTTTTAAAAGGGGCGGGGTAGGATGGAGCATAGTCACAAGTCTAAAAGCACCTCATTTATTTCTAGAATTATTACAAATTACAAAAACTGTGTTTTAACATAAGCATTACTTGGTGTATTATGACACTGTGCCTTGTGCTGAATGATACTGGAGTTTACCTTTGGAGTCGGACAGGAAGTGCTTACAAACACACCCTTTACTCGGCAAACAAATGCTAATTTATTATGTTGCTTTTCATGTTTCGTTGACAAGATATTAGTCTATGGTGTATAGAAGTGATCTGAAATAAAAGTCTGAATTGTAAAAATTTGTCCTGCAAAAGGACACAGTGTCATTAATCTCCCCTCCAAATATTCTCCTTGCTTCAAACACAGTTATTCCATCGTTACTCTTGCATTCTGAAGCAGTTCTGGAAGCACTCTTTCATTCTTGCCTTAAGTAGTCTGATGAGAAATAGAGTCCAGGCTGCTCCTGAGCACCATCCAAGTGAGTGGTCCAAACTCAATCATGTCTTCTCCTGCACCTTATTGACCTGCTCTGACACCATATGACGTCTCACTCTTCGAAGCCCAAAGTCAAATTGAGAATGAAAAAGAGCATTTTGAATTGATTCAGGCCAGTAAGGCAGCTGAAGAGCAAAACAAAAGACACTCAGAAAAGAGGATTTCCAGAGCTGCTCCAAAGAACAGGATGGACAACGGGATAGGTGTGTTTGAATCTAGGGGAATTTGAAGAGGACTCATCACCATGTGTTTTTCCCTGGAAGGAATTTTGGTGCGTACTTAAACACATGACTCTACTTTTCTGTCATACTTGGTGACTACCTTGTTGTTGAACTGTGTTAAAATAGAATTTTGATTTCTTTTTTCATGTATTTTTTGTTAGTATATGTTTGCAGCACATAATGTTGTCATTCATCTGGAGGGGTTGGTACAGATACGTCACACATCTAGACTCCTTTCTCCATCCTCCAACCTTCTCATCTCTTGATTCTCCTCCCATTTGTGAAAGATTTATCCCCCTATGTCCTATTAACTTCCATTTTGCTCTCTGTTTATCCTTTATGCACAGGCTGCTTCCAAGATGTTATGAATTCTGCTGTTTTTAAGTGGGTTTGCATGTGTCACTATCATATGATAAATTCTAACTCTTTTAAGAAGGTCTGTAGAAGGGAAATAGCTAGGTGAAATGGAATTTCTAGTTTAAGTTTGTGAGTAATCTTCATACTGATTTCCAGAGTGGCTGTCCTAGTTTACTTTCCCAAGGAAGATATTAAAGGGAAGAAATGCTCAACATCCTTGGGCATTAGAACCTTGCTCTTTTAGACCTTGAGAAATCCTGTACTTAAAAAGTCTGAGAAACAGATGAGAGTATAGATAATTTAAGATGTATGTGTGATAATTTTATATATCAGAGTCTGAATTTTCTTCAGACTACAAACCAAAGAGAGACAGTGATTATGATTAGTTTCCAACAAGTAAATGATTGGCTTTATGTTATAAAACTTTATATGTATTTTTATGCTAACCCACTGTTTAAAAATGCAGAGAAATGAAGTATATAGCAAGTTTTCTTTCCTAAATTGATTAAATTCTTGATCACATACATGCTAGTGATATGATACCTATGAAACTCTCTTGTTCAATTTTTCTACAATGTTTGGGACACATAACTACTTCCTCCTTGAAATAATTGATCCTGTGAGATATCACACATTTCAGTTATTCTCCATGTTACCAGCTTCTCTTCTTTGCTTTCTTCCTTATGCTTCCCTGTCTTTCTTCCCCTCAGTGTCTGAGTAATTATGAGGCTCAGACTTGGAACTTTCTACTCTCTGCTCAGTATGATCAGCTAGCTGTGTATACTAAATGTCAAATGCAACACAAGTAATTCATGCACTTTCTTTCCAAGTTCCACCACTACACTTGAAATCCATATTTAAATATCTACTCCCTATTGTGTTTCACCATTGGCTGGATATGTCTTATGAACCTCAAGCTCAACAGGAGAGAAACAGATTGTATACATATCCCTTAGCTTAACACTGAGACAGCACCCTATTTTATACTTAAATTTTTTCAATATGTACCAGCAATTTGTAGTAGTCATAGTCAAAACATACACCCTGACTTTAAGCATTGGTCATTGCCAGTGGTCTACATCTAGTTAAACCATTATTTTTCTAGAATACAGAAATAGTAGATGGGATGTCAGCTCTTATTCTAATACCTACCCCTAAATTTTCCTTCTTCATACTCACTAGAATAAAAAAAAAATCATATCACCCTTTCGAATAAAACTTGTAGTATAAAACTTTTAAATCTAGTAAACCTTTAGAATGAAACCAAAACATTTTTTTTCCAAAAGTATAAATCCTATTTAATTTTCCCTTGTCTTCAAATTTCTAATTTATTTCTTTCCTTCAGAAATCTTTTGTCATGTAGTGAATTATTTTTCCTAAATATATTACGGTTGTAGATAGGTCAGAGGTTAAAACCATGGAAAGCTCCTACTCCTCTCTAGCCCCTTGGCCCCCCATGGAGTGACACCTAGGAAGAAGGGCAAGTGAGTGAGCAAGAAGTGGGCATCCTCTCTCTAGGGAAGGAGGGAGTTTATGAGGAAGAGCCCCTGAGATAGTCCAGAGTAAGTTTTTTTAAAGCAAGAAATGATTTTAACTGATTAAATCAGAAAAGCAGCAAATGTGTAGAGACTTGAAACTTTAATGAAGACTCTAACTTTTTTTGTTTTGTTTTGTTTTTTGTTTTTTGTTTTTGAGACAGGGTCTCACTTTGTAGTTCGGGCTGGCCCTGAGCTCAGCCTCAAACTCACATCACAGCAATCCTCCTGCCTCTGCCTCCCGAGTGCTGGGATTACAGGCGTGAGCCACCACGCCCGGCACTGTGGTATGTGGTATGTGGTATTGATTGCTGCTGGGCATGAGTCTCCATGCCCAGTATTGTATGTGGTTACCAGGGGATCAAACCCAGCCCTTGTGCTTGCAAGACAGGCTCTGGAACCACTGAGCTAAATCCCTGGCCCAAGACTCTAACTTTTATTCTAAGAAAGATTAGAAAGAATTAGACAATTTTGGTAAACGTGTCACAATCTAACAGTTTTATTATTCTTAGTTCTAAGTTTAAGATAAAATATTTAAAAGAGTAAAAAGATTCATTGTTCAAAAATGAGGCTTCAGAAGGTGATTGGACTGTGGGCTCATAAACAGACTAATTAATCAATGAGTTTATAGCTGAATGTACAGTTAGCAGGGAGGGTCTGGTCAGAAGATGTTGGTCCCTGGGCATCGTTGCTGTGCCATAACCTGCCAATCAACTGACTGTGGACTGAACCCTGTGAAAAAATGAGCCAAAATGAATCTCTTCTCCTTAAACTGTGTCAATATTTTGTTCCAAGGACCAAAAACTGACTATATAGACAATAGGTACTGTAGAGGTTGGGTCATTGCTGTGATTGCACCTGACCATGTAGAGGGGAAAGGCCAGGATCATCAGACTTCAGAATGGAATAATAATTCTACTGGAAATGGGACTAGGTACTGCGCATGTTACATTCTAACAAAGAATTTGTCTACATGTTTCACCATATCTTAAGATTTTATTTGAAGCTGTATTAATTCAGTGGCAATGAACTCACTAATTTGTCAAGGCAATTTCCAAGATAGCCCAATGCTCAAGCTGTGGCATGAGGCCTGCTTACTACATTTAGTCGTATTGACAATGAGAATCCAGAGCAAGCAGCACCTCTGAATGATATGTAGCTTGAACAGCAATGAAGTATCTAGAAGTTGTAGAGTAGAGAATTTGGTTTCTGAAAAGATTAGAGCCACAAAAAGATGTCAAGTACTATTTATGTGGATGGAACGATAGGAACGATGTCTTCAGGACATCTCAGCAATTGGCAAAAATCCCCCCATCACAGATTTAGAAGAATAAACTTCTTTGATAGACTACACTTTAAGAAGAGAACTCCAAGCCATCTTACTTATTTTATTTACTCAGTTTCCCAAATTTAACCACCCAAGAATTCAGAGGCCATTTCAGTCAAGATCCAAGTGGATCCATGCCTGCTTCAGCTGACTGCTGAGAGATCATTCAGGTGGTGCTAGTTTCTCAGGAGTGCAGAAGGCAAGAGTGCTGGGATCACCGAAGCTATAGAAGGGTAGACATGCCAACAGTGATACTAGTTAAATGAATAATAAAATGATCCAGGAAAATCAATGATGGTGTTTTGGGCCAGGACGATACACTCAAGGTAATTTGCAAAGAGGGATTGGTGATTAGAACTTCTCAAGGAACACTGTTATTAAGTTAACCAGAAAAAAAATGAGTATGTAGAGGAATAGAGTATCATGTATCTTTTTTCCTTTTTTATTTCTTTGGGTGTCAATGGGGGATTTCAAGTGGGTTTAACAAAGATAGTTCATGAAAATTAAGGTGGAAGTCCTGGAGCACTGTTCCTGCACAGGTGAAGCAGATGGGCCTAGAGGACAGTGGAAGACCTTGTCTTTTAAAGCATGGATAAGGCTTCTAAACTGATGAGAGAGAAGTCAAATAGGAGAGCAAAAATACAGGCACGTGGACATATATGAGTGTGAAAGCTTCCAATATTATCATCCTACCAGTGATTGCTTTAATTTTTTTGGCAACATCGAGAAAGAAAGAATCCCAGTGCAAGCCAATCCGGAGAGAACAAAAGTTTGAGGAAAGAAGGGGAAGTTTTTCATGTCATGTTTGACTATTAGCCAGACATGCCAGTTATCAAAATAAGAAAATACTTATGGTGACTTGTTTCCCTTATTACTGTTCTCTGTTTTCACTCTTAAAAACTTAAAGTTTAGTCCTACTCAAATAATTGGGGATGTAAAAGGTAGGCTGACTTCCAAGTACGTGAATCTAGATTATCCTCCTATCTAAAGCATCACTTGGGAAGAAAAATCCCTTCATCACAGAAGACATCTGGCTATATCCAGGTTGAAATATAGTACAGTAACAAAAAAGCTTAATAGGCTTCTTTAAGACTCTTATTCAGACACTCAGTCCTTGCCTACCTCTAGAGCTGGATTTGCAATTCAAATCTGTGTTATTATATCACTAGCCAAAAATCTAATCTGGCGAGGGGAGACATTAATGTTAAGTCTTGGTAACACACATGAACACAAACGCAATTAAGCTGGTAATGAATTAAAGCTGTGCCCCAGTTTTTAGATAAATATCTCCAAGTCAAGTGCCACAGCTACCAAGGACTGTCATGATGCCAAGTTAATTATCTGACAATGAGAACCTGAGATTGGACCAGGTAGACTTCATTAGCTCTAGGTGCGCCACACTCAGAAAGAAACCAACACCAGGAAGGGTGACAGAAGAGAGAAATAAACATATTCATATCATTTTGTTTGTTTTTTTAAGGAAAATCTATGTAAGTTTTAGTTCTTCAACTGCTGTATCATCATTACAAAAAACCCCAAAAAACTAGTAAGGACAATAATGTTTTCGTAGAAAGAAAGAAAGGGCATCCTCAGTGCCCTGTCCTCCCTTGAGCATGGCATTCGGTGGTGGAAGCATCTTCTGCATGTCTTGGATTTATTTTGAGGCAAAGTTGAAGTCAAATTCTAATCAGGCTAACAAGTCAAACCTGAGATTCCTCTAGCAGAATTCTGTTGATAGAAAAGAAAGCTGGCTTATCTGTCCTGCTAAAGAAAACACATCATTATTATCCTAAGAAAGATGCGAAGGGAGAAAAGGTTAAATTACCACTAGGTTAACTGAATTGTCACTACTGTTACCAGGTAGTAAACCTCCGTTTTAGAATAATCTGTGATTACAATGGGACCTCAAGTTAGGACTGATCTAACACACAAACAACTTGTGTTAATTAGGTAAATAGTAAATTCACCTGCTTCTTATTTTGTGTAACAACCACTCAGGTAAACATCTAGATCTCAACCAACCGACTTACAACCAACTTGAGTTACAACCAACTTGAGTTACAACCAGCACAGGGAGACTGTTTGGGTTCATAAGTCAAGGGTCCACAGTATTGAGTATTAGAAATGAAATGAAAAATATATCATTAAAATTCTGAAACAGGACAAATATGGCTAAGAATTTTAATTTACACTAACAAATGATGAAGAAACAATCCAAACAAGCACAGAAGACTGTGTCATTTTCAAAGGTCTCTATTCTGCCTTTAATAATTGATAGTTTGGGTCCCTATTCCTAGCAGAGATAGTTTTTTTTAGAATGTGTTAAAAATGAATTATTGACATGATATAACACATTATACTTCTTAAGTAAAAATCTTATTTCTAATTGAAAATTGGCACCCTGCCACTAACTAAAGTTGACTTCAAAAGCAACAGCTGGGAAAGCATCTTTTTAGTTCTTAATTACTATAGTACATAAACTCATTTTTTTTTTTTTCATAAGGCAGTTGTCTAGCTGAGGGTGAGATCAAAGCACAAGATGTGGACAGGAACTTATGGCCCAGACCATAAATATGAAATTTAGGAAAGTAGTATAAAGAGTCCCAAAGAATAAACTTATAACAGATTTTTTAATTACATTAAACATTATTAAGAATCATGGCAGGGCTGGGGAGTTAGGTCAGTGGTTCCGGCACCTGTCTTGCAAGCGCAAGGGCCCGGGTTCGATTCCCAGTATCCACATACAATACTGGGTGTGGAGACTCACGCCCAGCAGCAATCAGTACCACATACCACAGTGCTGGGCGTGGTGGCTCACGCCTGTAATCCCAGCACTCGGGAGGCAGAGGCAGGAGGATTGCTGTGATGTGAGTTGGAGGCTGAGCTCAGGGCCAGCCTGAACCACAAAGTGAGACCCTGTCTCAAAAAACCTAAAAAAAAAAAAAAAAGAATCATGGCAAACAATTTGAATTAAGTTGTGGACATGCTTTCTTCTTTCCTGCCAGTCTACACAAAGTACGGAGAGAAAGAGAAAAAGAAGTTGTCATTTCAGTAGGCAAAGAAATGAACTCCAATGGTTGCCAAGGACTGGTTGCAACTCAAATTTATCATAAGTCAGGACAGCTGAGATGTGGATGTTTACCCAGGTAACATGCTACCGATAACAAGAGGAAAATGAATCTTCCATTAATCCGATTTACCAAATTGTTTGTGCCGGGCCAGTAGTAACTTGAGGGTCCAGTGTACTTGGTTTGGAGACTCCCTCCTACTCTTTGTACACTTTTTATTTAATTGTAATTCCTAACTACAAAATTTCACTCTGAGACCTCAGGATGAAAAAATGAGACTGTCTTGAAAAAGGTATAAATGAATCAATCAAACACTGTTTTAAAATTAGCAGATATTGGTTGTATCTTTCCTTCTTTCAACTATTTTTAAGGTTTTTTGTTTTGTTTTGTTTTGTTTTTGTTTCAGTGACAGAGTGTTGCCCCATAATTCAGGTTGAACTTGAACTCTTTCTGTTGCCCAGGCTCGCTTTGAACTTGTGATGATTCTCCTGCTTCTGCCTCCTGAATGTTAGGATCACAGGCATGAAGCACATCAGGCTTCTTTTAACTTTTATATTTTATAGTGGATGAAACTCAAAATTTAATAAAAATAAAGACATAAAAACCTAAATTTTTATATGAAAACATAGTAAAATAAAGCACTTGTGATATAAATTCTAGAATGTGGACAGTATTTTAGAAGGTATTCTAGTAAAATGTTTCTATAGAAGACTGAGATGGCTGGAGAATAAGCAAGAAATAGAACACCACACAAACAAGGAGGGAAAGCTATTCTTTTTTCATTAAAAAAAGTATATAGCAGTCTGGTACAGCAAGACTAGCAGCTAGGAATTTTTGATCCATCTATGGAACCCAGTACTGAGAAGCTGTCACTTGTAAGGAATTTCTGAGCAGTTGATACTACTCTTTTAGCTTAAGTAAAATAGTGATAAAGGAAATAATACCAAAAATGAAAGATGAAGTAGAATATCTCCCAACCTGTTACCTGTCTGATACGCTGAGGTCTTGTTCTCTAAAACTTGAGGAATGAATTCTAGGAACTGTAGAAGTGAAGAACAGAAAGATATGGCTAGGATAAAGCTCCTGAGAGGAAGAAGGGGACCCGATTGGGTAGCCTGGGACCCTACTCTCTGGGAAGTTTTACAGAGTGAAACCTAAGTGGGTGCAATGTGGGCCGCGGCCACGATCACCCAATAAGTTTACAAGTACAGTCATTAGGTAATAGTGGTCCAATTGGGAAATGAGTCACATAACAAAAATGGATGGAAAGATGAAGACTTCTTGGAGATGGTAGATCCAGAGGTCTCTGCCCACCCCCCGTGGTGGTTGATGTCTGTCTAGACCCCTCCAGGCCCAGGGTTTACACTTTGAGGAAGTTTGTAGGTCTTGACCCTTGGCTTCATCCTGAGGTCGGGCTAACACATCTGTCTCCAGCCACTACTGGGATGTGTTTCACGTTTGTTCTGATTCTTTTGAAGACTTAGCCCTATCTGACCACCTATCAAGTTTCTACCTAACCCAGCTATCTACAATATACAAAAATACCACAGTTTAGAAATATGGGAAAAGTAAGGAATTGAAAGTTTGCTGTACTAACCAATGCTTGTAATAAATATTATATTTATATTATAAATATTAATATTATAGATAAAAAATCAGCTGATTTGATTTAGGAAACAAAAGAAAAAGAGAAATGCTGTCTCTGATAAAAATGCACTGACAAAGATTTAATGTGAAAATGAAAATAATTCTGACATATTCATCCATCTTAAAGACTGAGGTGTACACTATTTCATTGTATACCTAATTTCTGTTTAACTTAAAGCAAGCTCTATTACTTCTCAGTAATATCATCATTTGAATTGGGAATTTTAATCAAGTGATAGATACATATAATTTTACTTCTTATATATTTACTTCCTTCAATACAACAATCCAATTTTTCTAAGCCAATTTTAAATGGGGAGAACATAAACAAAAGTTTTTCAGATTGTACTTAATAAAATATGTTGAAAAAAAATCTTTACAAGTTAAATTTGTATAAATTCCTCTTGTGTTCCTATAAATCAAGTATTCACTTAGAAATCATACACCAGTATCTGATCTACATGTGACTTTTCTAAATTGACATTTAGTACCCACTGATCTGGGGAAGGATTAATTTATGAATAATATGGTAAAATATGGAAGAGAAAAAAAACCCTCAATTTCCTAGATTCAGGGAAACTCCTATTTGAAGTGGAAAATTCTGTTTGAGTTTTAACAGTTCTGTTGCCTCACACTAGCTATGAAGTTTAGGAAAAACACCTTCATCTGTATATATTTTAGTTACCTTGTCTAAAGATTAGAATTAATAACATCATAGTTTTGTTGAGATGTTAAGTGAGATGTAGGGAGAAGATAGATTACAACAGATAAAACTCATCATAGGGCTGGGGATTTAGCTCAGTGGTTCAGGCGCCTACCTTGCAAGCACAAGGGACAGGGTTCAATCCCTGGAAAACATACAATACTGGGCACAGAGACTCACACCAGTAGCAACCAGTACCACATACCACAGTGCCGGGCGTGGTGGCTCACACCTGTCATCCCAGCACTTGGGAGGGGGAGGCAGGAGGATTGCTGTGATGTGAATTAGAGTCTGAGCTCAGGGCCAGCCTGAACTACAAAGCGAAACCCTGTCTCAAAAACAAAACAACAACAACAGCAACAACAAAAACCTCATCATAGGCAATTTCCCTCCCTTGCCCCAACCTTTCTCAGCTTGTAAAGGTTTTACATGTTGAAAGAAAATATTAGCAACAATTTATGACATGTATAAAAAATAACCACCCCCAAGTCAAACTCACTGCATATTTAAATTATCCTGTGTGGTTTCATACACTCTCTTACTAGAAGCAGACTAACAAGTTATTTGGTGATAATAAAATTTTGTGGTATTAACTATTCTTGCACAAAAACTACTTACTTTTTAGAGCAGAAAATCACTCTTGCTTAGATGTTGAAAACAATTTAAATATAGTTTTTTTCCGTCATCTAAGTATCAAACTACTCAGTTGTAGAGGATTCTGCTTAATAATCATTCAAATGATTATTAAATCAAACAGGGCTGATCCAGGGGCTTACAGGTTAAATTGGCATTATAAAGCAAGAAGATATTCCAGATAAAACTCTCCAGGAGGAATTGCTTTATACTGCCTACAGGTAGCTGTTAAGTGTTTCAGCAAAGCAGTGCTTAAATATTAGCATTTTTCTCACTTGAGGGAAAAGGCACATACAGGAAGGTGTTTCTAGGATTCTGGCGTCTGTCATTCCAACTGCCTCCACTGTGGAAGATTGCACCGAGGTGACTTCCAGTTGTGCCAACAGAGAACCACCCACTGCACACACCCTCCGATGAGCAGGTACAGACGCAGGGCTGTGATGATGAGAGTTTGGATCCCTAACACATTCTTTCCCAGGTTAAGTTGCTAGGTTAATTCATCCCTGGGCACTCATTCTTAAACTTCCTTTAATTGGCAATTGAGAGATATTTCAGCAGACAGGCAGGCTGCAGATACCCTAAAGACAACAAAGAGGAGAAGTTAACAAGGGGTTTGGAGGCGCTGCGACAAGGGTGACAAGGTTTGTTAAGCAGGAATAAAGGCGATGAGCATTGCAGGAGGTATTATGGATTGGCAGCGTTTTCACAAAGGTCAGCAGCTTCCTTTTATAATTGCCTCCATTCATTTCAATGCAGTTTGTTAGAACACACTCAGGCCAGAAGCTGTCTAAAGGTCCAGGAGGAACCTCCCTTTCTGTTAGTCTGTGAGCAGTGTCTCTTTCATTCAAAATAGCTTTTCCTTTCACATGCTTCAAAAGGCCCACATAAAGAAATATGAGTTTTCAAACTTGGGCTAAAAATTCTTTTACAGAAACCTAGTATAATGTTTTGATTTTTTATTGAAAGCAAAACAGATGATTTGACTTAACATGAAAATTCACTGTAAATTTTAAAATATTGTATGATCTACCTAAAACACTTGGTGATGTCAGCATAAATGTATTTTGGAATATAAAATTGGCCAAATGTAAGAAAATATAATTTCCAGAATACTGAATTCCATAATACTTTACATTTTCTCTTTTCAAATTCCATGTGATCTTTCCTTTTCCTTAACTGGCCAACTCGATCCAACTTAAACTGACCTCAGATGGAGCTACAGATACAAATTTCTTGTGCAGTTTTTTTGCTGTTATTATTTCTTCTTTTTTTGTTTATAGCACCATGGATTGAACCCAGGACCTTTACACTGAGCTGTATCCCTCTCCCTCTTTGTACCCTGAGGCAGGGTTTTTGTAAGTTTCCCAGGTTGGGCTCAAACCCAAATTTGTTTTAGTGTTAGCACTCCTGACTTCAGAGGACAAAGGATGGGGCTAGGTAAGTTGAATTTTCCAAGCATGCCAACTTTCTAGATAACTGTAATGCAGAACTTTTGAGCAATTAGAAAAATAATACATAAACCTCCACGACATCAAGGGAAAAATGTGAAGACAGTATAGTTTTTATTCTTCCGTAAATCATTAGTTTGCTTTTTTTTTTCCTTTTCTTTTCTTTTTTTACACTATTGGGAATTGAACTCATGACCTGTGCTTGCCAGCCAGCCACAGTGCCACTGAACTAAATTCCTAGCCCTGTCATCAGTGTTTATTGAGGCTTTAATATTCTTTAATGTTTTTTAGTAAATTTCTTCTAAATAATTATGGCATAAGTCACTTGTTGGTCAATTTTCTGTCACTGTGACAAAACATCTAAGATCATCAACTCAAAGGGGGAAGGACTGATTTTGGCTCGAGAGCTTCAGCCCAGAGCTGCTTGGTTCCATTCCTTTGGGCCATGACAATGTAGAACATCCTGGGGAGGAGCAGGTAGCCAAGCAAAGCTGTGCATCCCACGTCTAACAAGAAGCATAAAATGAGAAGAAGGGCCAGTGTCTCAGTGTACCTGTCAAGGCCATGCTCCCGGGGACCCCATTTTTTCCCATTAATTCCCATTTCTTCAAGGTAACCCCTCAAAAGCACCCCAGTCCAGTTGGGGAGCTAAGCCTTTGAGAATATGGCCTTTGAAGGGACAATGAAGATCCAAACATAACAACTTGCATATTTATAATAGTTCTGGATGTCTATTATGGCAACTAAGACATGGTCCTTGGAGCTAAGGAATATAAAGCATAAACGTCCTGTATGGTGTTTTCCTAAAAATAATAAGAGAGCAAGCATTATGCTGAATATAAAACTACTGTTTTCTTTTAATAATTTTCATCAGAAATACAAAAAATATAATCAGAAGATAACATTTTTATAAGGCATACCTTTAGAACTGTTTATGGGTGGCATATATTTATTATTTTAAAAATAGTTTGATCCTGTGTCCCTCCTTACTATTTTTTTTTTTTTTTTTGAGACAGAGTCTCCCTTTGAAGTTCAGGCTGGCCCTGAGCTCAGCCTCAAACTCACATCACAGCGATCCTCCTGCCCCTGCCTCCCGAGCGCTGGGATTACAGGCGTGAGCCACCACACCTGGCACTGTGGTATGTGGTATGTGGTACTGATTGCTGCTGGGCGTGAGTCTCCATGCCCAGTATTGTATGTGTTGTCCGGGGATCAAACCCGGCCCCTAAGCTTGCAAGACAGGTGCCGGAACCACTGAGCCAAATCCCTGGTCCCCTCTCTACTCTTTCACTCAGCTAGAGTTGCCCACCTTGCTCTGGGACCTAAACCCGCTCCTTTGTTCTCCTTGACCTGGGGTGAAAGAGGATGAATGACAAAGGCTGGGGGTCAACTCAACATGTGGGCAGTCCTAGGGCCCTTGACTCTTAGCAGGCGGAGGAGCCGCTGTGGCTGCTTCACGTCGCTGTTACTCACCAAAGCCTGGGCACACGCAGTCTAAGGAACTCAAGGGCCATCTGGATTCCAGTAGCTATGAATATATCCTCTGGCACACAACTTAACCTCAGCTGTCTTCCCTTTTCCCTGGTCGTAGTCGCCTGAGAGCAGCCTTTCTCCTCTGTGCTCACAGAGGACACAAAATTCAGCTTCAAGTCCAGACAGCAGTGTGTCTCTTATGGTTTAAAAGTACTCAGTTCCCAAGTCTTTCTATTACTGTTAACTAATGATGCTGAATCAGGTGTTTTGTTTTATTTGATTTTGTTTTCATTTTTATTCACAAAACATATGAACACAGACAAATTTGTGTATGACTTGGCACTTATGCATGATCCTGTCCTCACTGATAGACCATGACAAAAACATATAAGATTTTAATCTGAATTTCAGGACACACAGTAATGTAGGAAAAACGTCTGCACTGATTCTGGTTCACATGGGTGTCTGATTTATCATATCTTTTTACAAGTGATAAAAATTGACCGAAGGGAGTCCATAAATTACCTGGAGCTCAGGTGTGCTTGCATGTTAGTGAATCAAATGTGAGAACGACTTGCTCAGATCAAATCAGAACAGTGAGGAAAGCTCTCTTAAGGGTGAGAAAAAAAAAAAAAAAACGAGACACGAGAACGTGTTTCTCAGTGAAGAAAACTGACGTGCTCAGATGTGCATAATTATTTTTCTCCAAACTTTGGCTCATCATGTGTTTAGAGTCAGAGAAAAGGAAAGTGACATCTGCATAAACAAATTGCAGATCCAGTCAGAGGTAATGTGCTGCCACTTCCGCATCACACTCACAAGGTGACACTCAGCATCCAAAATCGGAGGGTCCCATCCGTTAAGAGACCAAATCAATTATTTGCGTGTTTGCTTCTCCTGATTTGTTTATGAAAGAAAATAATTTCTAAAACCTTCAACCACTCTTGGTTGATCTCATGTGATGAGAAACTTTTAATATTACTCCAGGCCATGATTATAATTGGATAACCAGTGCTACTCATATTGGCTCTTTTATAATGGGTATTGGAAAAATGATAATAAAGGCAGTTAAACGGAACTCTATCCCAGTGAACTGAAGACATTTAAATAGATATGACCAGGACAGGTAATTTAACAGAAAAGTACTGGATTTCTTTCCTACCTTGTCTGAGCACATTTAACTGATTGAAATAACCACAGATGTGAAACAAGCTCTGTTGTACAGTCTATCAGAGCTCATTACTGAAGAGACCCAATACAATACACTGAATAAATGCCTGCATAAATAAAATAATCTCTCCACTGAAAAATAATTATTTTTCTGAGTACAATAATCATTATCATACACATGAAATGTTTCTAAGAATCTTTTTTTCTTCCCCCCATATCCAGGAACTAAACCCTGGGCCTACGGCTTGCCAGGAAGGTGGTGTACTGCTGAGGTACAATCCTGGCTAAACATTCTCTTTTTCAAGCAGTTGTTAAAATTTTATTTTTGTATCTCCTCTGGGGTTAGAGAAGGTCATATGAATTCCTTTGGCCAATCAAATGTGTATACAAAACATAAAATGGTGCACATTGAGCGCCAGAGGAAAATTAAGGTCCAAGTGGCCTCCTCAGTGAGCACAGAGCAGGAAGGCCACACTCAGAGCAGGTGCCTATTGGGGAAAAGTGAAGACAGCTGAGGTCAAATTGCTTACTAGACTATGCACTAATGGTGATTGGGAACTACAAGAATCCTGTGTTATTTAGGTTGCTTGTGCCAGTGTTTGAGTGAACACAACTGAGGTGAGCCAAAGTCTACCTGCCACAGACATGAGGGCCCTGGCTTCCGGTCTGCTGAGCTGACTCCACGTCTTTTTATTGTTCATCCTCACACCCCAGGTCAGGCGCTCTGGGTCTCAGAGCAAGACTGGCTGGATGAGCCGACTACGGGTGGCACCTAAGACCCAGGGTTGCCTACAGGGCCCCTCCTTGATAGAAACTATAAGTCAGTGTGCAATACATTATTTTTTAATGTTATTTTTTGGAGTTCAGTCAACCTAAGTGCCCAGTGCTACAAAATAGTAAAAACTCTAGTTTTTCCACAGTAAACACTAATAAGAGGCAAGAAGGGAAACAGATCCTTTGGATATTGTTTGGTAGCATAACATGACTATTCTCAGTACCACACAGAATTACAAGAAGGATTAAATTAAAGTTAAGTTGAAAGTGCATTATCAATAAAGTAGTTTTATATACATATTATTTTATTTCCCTAATAACTTTCTTAGCTTTCACAAATGTAAGGAACATAGTAATAAAACTGAGCCATATATTTAATTTAGCGGAACTCACTATAAATAAAATCAAGATATAACCCAAATTATAAGTAAAACAATAAAGAACAAACCCATTCAAGCAAAGGCAAAATGATTTTAGTGATTTGCACAGAGTTTTTAAAATACATTTTATGGCTGAAGTAAAATTGTCACAGGTGGTTTTGGCCCTAAATCTAAGTAGAGAAATACTGTGTTATTTTATTAAATTATATCTTATTGCATATCATTTCATAATGAAAATTTGATAAGGTAGTGTTTATTTATATGGTTATAAATGAATAACCATAATAAGACACATAAGTCCACTTTTAGAGAATGCATGAGTTGAATAGGACAGTAATATATTTGTTTTTTAATCTTTAATGTTGATGTAAATTTAGTGCTTAAGTCAAGATATATAGAGACAAGAATATCTTAGGTTAAGAAGTTGCTACAAAATTGTGGACTAAAACAGAATTTCTTAGACAGTATCTCACTATGACAGATTATTTTAAATTTTAGAAATTGATGTTTAATTTCAAAATCTTTAGTAGCCAATTATATTGAAAGTGCTTCAAGCCACTAATCAGTTCATAACTAAATGCACTCTGCAATAAAATGGCAATTTCTTGAGTTCCTATACATACCATATTCTGTTGGAAATTATTTCTATATTTTATAATAATCCCATCAATACTCTTAGTGGTGAGCATTATATGTTTTCATTTTGTGAAACCAGAAACTGGGCTCAGCATTTTAATAACTAAACAGTTCATAATTCATGAGACTAAGATTTCAAATAAGATAAATCCAATTCAAAACATGACATCATATAAATGTCTTCATTCTAACAATTTTATCACCCAATTTCCCAATAATATGTGAAGGATAGAAATACCATTCAAACTGAGTTTAATGTACTAAATATGGAACAGCTTAAAGATATGAATGTAGCTGTAATATCTTCGCTTAATCAGCTATAATATCTGAGCTTCATATCTCTTTCCCTAGGTAAATATTTACAGTCATTTCATAAAACAAGACTAATACTCTTTTTAAAAATTCCTCGAGTGTTTTTATGAAAATGCTCCAGTTTTTCCTTGTACACTTTAAATTGTCATCACTAATAAAAAGAAGATTTTCCTCAGAGTGGTATTAGACTCTCCTACCCATGGGTGCTGTGTGTCAAATGTTCAGCACCAAGCATGATTCATAGCCAGTAGCACAGACTCTTTTAATTCTTTTTTTTCTATCATTAATTAAATTATAAGGACTAGGATAGACTCTTCTTATAATTATATCTTAATCATATTCCTCTTTGCTTTTACCCAAAAATATGTTTTTTTAAAAAACCCCAAATTTAAAATAGCAGGAACAAAAATAATATCTATGTAATGAGAGAAAAATAATGAAATTTTTAAAAAAGTTTTAGAAGAAAAAAGTCAAAACGCCTTCATTCAGATGTTAATTTCATGACATGATTTTACAGAATTCACATGCAAATCACTCAGTGTGTTCAACTGTTCTACTCATTTTGTCCTGATAATATTATAACTAAAACACTGATCTGAACTGTTACTGATATTTCCCCCACCTAAGCATAATTCTAACAACTGCC
>PVIR01021609.1:0-29016 GCA_004026965.1 Petromus typicus
ACATCTGTAATCCCGGCATTTAGAAGGACTGCAAATTTGAAGCCAGCCTGAGTCATATAGCAAGACTCAGTCTCAAAAACAAAAACAAAACCTTAGGAGAATCTGAGCTTTCCATTAGTGATGATGTGGAAGGAAAACAAAAGAATGACTCTCTGGGAACAAACTGATATATTGCTCACAAACTGGAAGATGTTACTCAAGTATCTTGCTCGGCATTATGGTGGAGGTAGTGGTAGGATGGACACAGGGGTCAAGATTTTTTTTTTAAATTTTGGCTTTCATTTCTGCCATCAATTTAGAACCTAACATACTTTCTCACCAGCAAGATCAAACAGATAGAAAAAATACTCTGACCAATGCTTCCCATGATCCAAGGCATTCTACTGGAGGGTAGGGAGGAAGGAGAAATAAATCAGAGTCTTTCCTGCCACGGCCATTCATGTCTAAGAGAACAAGACAACATAAATCTTCCCTGTGAGCTGGAACTTGAAATAGAGTGAGAAATTGCTGCAAAATGAATATTCAGGCAGGAATGTTGGTGACCTGGTTTTCTTAAGAATTGAGCTTATTTGAGGGAAACAGTGAGAGATAGGAAAAAAAAGAACTTGCCTATGGAGTTATCTTTTAGGACAAACCCAGTAACACTGCTTTGAGTCTGAGGTTCCTTCTCCCCTCCTATCCACTTTCCTCTCTACTGTCATCTACTGATGGCTGACCCTGTGCCAAGTGCTGAGCTACAATCCCAGAGGACATGGGGACATGAATTTGATACTATGCCTGTCCTCAAGTAGAAGCAATCTAGAGGCAGAGACAGGTGCACTGAATGAATGTTTCTCCATCACCGTGCTAAGAAGGAAAGGGCTCAAATACACAAGGACAGAGGGAGGGAGGATTACCACACGCAGTCTGGAGATTTAAGGACAGCCCCTCAGAGGAAGTGATATTTGAACCGAGGCATGAAGGGTAAGCAGAAACTAGCCAAGCAAAGAGTGGGTGATGGGGATGTGGGTGGATAAGCTTGGTGTTTTTGAGAAACAAGGAAATGGGCAGGGGCTGAAGTTCAGAACTCAAAAATGGAGTGATATGATGTGGGGCTGGTGAGGAGGGGAAGGAGCCAGGGCTGGCCTACTTTCCTGTCACATCATATGGCTCTGTTTACTTCGTATGTGCTCAGTTCTCAGAGGGAGAAGGCAGGCCCTCCCTTCCTCTGGTAGGGATAGAGGCTTCAAAGCCAGCAGATCACTCCCGTGGGCCCAGTGGAGGTTCCTGCTGGAGCTGTGCAGTGCCTGGGGATCTCTGGCTGCTTGGGTCTCTTCTCACCTTCACTGGGGCTGCATGGCCTTTTCCTAGGACCTTAGCTAACCCCAGCACCAAGACCAGTGGCATCCTCACTCAGTTATTTCAGGAGCCTTGGTTCAATGACTTCATGGTCTGGTTTCCCCTTCTTGCAGCCAGTTTTGCCTCTGACCGTGTGTTCCACTAAGCAAACCAAGTCCCCACTTCCGCTCCAGCTCCAATAATTGGTTCCCTCTCTTGTTATCATTCATCACGATGAAATAGCTACCTTCTGTGGGTCCTTAATCAGCTCAAAGAGCTAGCCTCGATTTTATGGCTGGCCTGTATCAAGTGCTCAAGGACACAAAGCTGAGCAAAGTTATACAGGTCTCTGCTCTTGAGAATCTACCAAGTTGTCTCATGAGTTCACCAAATCTTTGCAAAAAACCCATGTCTAGGAACCATGACTAGTGTCAATTGTATAGATGGGGAAACTGAGCCACAGAGAAGTGGAACAATCAGACCAATATCTCATTTCTGATCAATTAGCACAGCTTGGATTTAAGTCTCTCTGGACCCAAAGCTGAAGTTCTTTTTTTTTTTTTTAGGTTTTTGGAGACAGGGTCTCGCTTTTGTGGTTCAGGCTGGCCCTGAGCTCAGCCTCAAACTCACATCACAATCCTCCTGCCTCTGCCTCCCGAGTGCTGGGATTACAGGCGTGAGCCACCACGCCCGGCACTGTGGTATGTGGTACTGGTTGCTGCTGGGTGTGGGTCTCCACATCCAGTATTGTCATGTGGTTACCAGGGAATCGAACCCGGGCCCTTGCGCTTGCAAGACAGGCACTAGAACCACTGAGCTAACTCCCCGGCCCCCAAAGCTGAAGTTCTTAACCACTACTTTTTGTTCTTCCTACCCACTCCTCTGTGAATTGTCCTGGGCCTGTGATTCTTTTACAGCTGGCCTTTAACCTCATGTGTAGTAGGCCCCCTATACTATATCTCTTCTGCAGCTACAATTCACCCTGCTGTTCTCCTAGCTGGGTAACAATGTACAGTAGTTGCAGTGGACATCCAAACAGCTCAAAAATCTGAAGTTCTCCTAAGACTTGTGATTTCAACAAAGTATTTCTCAAACCGGATGGCACCATCCTTAGGGGATGTTTGCTTGTAAGGGTACTTCTGGTTGTCACAAGGATTGCAAGGCTATGGGGGTGGTGATGGGGAAGTGTGGCATCCTACTGGCTTCGAGGGTCAGTGTGAGACTGGCTTGTGGGGTAAAGAGCTCTCTGGTGTTCTTCAAGATTTGAAACATTCCACCAGACATTGGCACAGTGAAATTCTTCATTTTCTGAACTTAGACATAAAATTGACATATATTGACCAAGGCTTGTCTGCCATTTTGGAAGATGATGTCACTGACAGCAGCACCACACTTTTATCGAATTTGCTAGTAATACACAACAGTTTCAGTCTCTACTGGTAGTTATTTTGCTCATGGAGACCTTGTATATGCTTTGTTTAAGTGTTACTTTGAAATAAAATACTTAATATAAAACGGTAAAGAAATATTCAGTTGGATACCATCTCACTTCTGTGAAATATGGACATCCTAAAAGTACGACATCATATCTTGTACAGTCATAGTCACACGAGCATTTTCATGCTGATTAACCATACACATTAGACTGTATTTTCTCTCCCTTCTCCCTCATATGACAGAACTTTATATTAATTCTTAGAATCCTTACAGTAGGTAAATTTTACTATGGATGAATTTCAATTCAGGATAGTACAGGTAATATTCCCGAAATTCTTGTTTTAAGAGAAGGATGGATGGCTAATGAAGAGCTCATTTTACTGGTGATTATTGCTGCAAAGATTTTGATTCTCCTCCTGGAGCTATTCTCAGAGCCAAGGCAGGATTTAATTTGCATGACTCTGTCACTCACTGAATGAGAATTTTCTAGGGTTTTGCTCATTGCAAAAGATTTTGATTTTTGAAGAGTCTGTAGTTTTTCAGAGCCAACTCTGTGATCAGTGAAGGTAGATCGAAGCTGGATGTTGATCTTCTTTTTTATGTTTTTTGTTTGTTTTTTTAGACAGGGTCTCACTTTGTAGTTCAGGCTGGTCCTGAGCTCAGCCTCAAACTCAGAAATCCTCCTTGTCTCTGCCTCCCTAGTACTGGGATTATAGGCATAAGTCACTACACCTAGCACTGTGGTATGTGGTACTGATTGCTGGTGGGCATGATCATCATACCTGGCTTTGTTGTATATGGTTACCTGGGATAGGCCTCGGACTCTTGTGCTTGCAAGGCAGGTGCTGGAAACACTGAGCTAAATCCCCCAACCTGGATGGTGATACTCTGTTGTTGCCACCTCATCCCAACACTTAACTACATAGCATGTGCTCAGTGCAAGTTGAGTAGAATTTTGTCAGAGACAATGTGAACTTGGTGTAGCAAATCTGAACAATGCACAGCTCTCACGCTGAATTTAAGTAACATAGAAGTGTATATTATATAAGAAAGTGGAGGGCTGGTTATTTAGCTCAGTGATTCCAGTGCCTGTCTTGCAAGAGCAAGGGACTGGGTTTGATTCCCCAGTAACCACATACCATACTGGGTGTGGAGACTCTCGCCCAGTAGCAATCAGTACCACATACCACAGTGCCGGGCATGGTGGCTCATGCCTGTAATCCCAGCACTCGGGAGGCAGAGGCAGGACGATTGCTGTGATGTGAGTTTGAGGCTGAGCTCAGGGCCAGCCTGAACTACAAAGAGAGACCCTGTCTCCAAAAAACACAAAAACAAACAAACAAAAAAAAGAAAGTGAAAAAAGTGTAACTTTCTACATTGGATGTTAATGGAGATATTTAAAAGATGGTGTGGCCTGGTCACAGCCTCACCTGAGGGGTGCTGGTTAAGACCAACTGATAAATCTACAATGGTACATTCTATTTGAATATTCTCTTTCCATCTTTTTTGGGAAATCCCAATTATTAGGGGATTTATGTTAATTATTGGGAGTAAAGGTAGATCTGGAAAGTTCTCTCCCAATAGCAAATGTTGTTAAAAGTCTGGTGAGCATTCTTCCAGTGTTAAAATGTGTCCATGGAAGTCAGAGAAGAGGAAAAGGGCTTGTTCTTGAAGAATGAGAAATATTTTCATATATTTACTTAATTTATACAAAAGAGATTTATATCATAATACTATTCTAAAATGTGTTCTTTTCACTTCCTATTTCAGAACACATTAGAAATACTTTGAGATCAAGTGTTTTGAGTAGCTTGGCCCTGCAGGAAATTCCAAAGTGCAGGTTGCCAAAAGGGTTTTGAAGAAAGGAGTAAATTACCAAAGGGGCAATTTTCATGGGAAAATATGCCTGCGGATACATGAGTCCCTATAAATATACTTTCTTCCATTTTTTGAAACATGCTGGAGTTTTGCGTTTGGTAAACCTGAATTTAAACTTTGGTGTGAATGTATGTTCTAGTGTGAGAGATAAGCACTAAACAAGTAAACAACAACCAAACAGTGTCAACATCACTTTCACTCTGGTTCTCTTCTGAAAAATAAGCAGGGTGAAGGCTTTGGCCCAAAAGAAACAGACCACTTCTGATGAGATGCCTCTGAGGGGGGCACACCTGAAATGAGAGCAGAGAGCATGCGCAGGCCCTAGGGCAAGAGCCCTGAAGGTCGAAAAGCTGCACAGGGCATGAAAATTTAGTTTGCTACAGAGGAGCCTTTGGAGGAGGGACAGGCAGGAAGTAGACCATGAAGACTCTTACAGTCCACTGTAGAGAGTTCTGACTTTATCGCAAGGTGTGTGGCTTGTTCCGATTTACTTCTAAAGGACCATCTCTAGCTACTGTATAGAGAATCAATGAGAGAAGGGCAAAGGTTGGAGCATGGAGGCCAGTTAGGAGCAGTTGCCATTGTCTAGACACAAGAGGATGGCAGCTTGGATGAGGGAGATATGCAAGAACAGGACTTTATCTTTCCAGAGGTCGAAGCAACAGCATTTCCTGAGAGAATGCTGTGTGTCATCTTGAGATGTGTGTGTGTATGTAGAAAGGAATCACTAAATTGGAATGTATGGGATTTGGGACTGAGTAACTAAGGATAGTGGTGCTATTTGTAGAAATAGGAAGTATGAAAAGAACAAGTTTGATAGGCAGAAAGGTCAGTGAGTTATTTTTTGTTTAAATTCATTTAGAAATATATATGACACTTAAGTGGGTATCAAATAGGCAGTGGTAGTTCCAAGGATGAGTTTAATCTGGAGATGTAAATTTCAGAGTAACATATATAGACATATAATGTATCTAAACATAGATACATTTAAGCCACTGGAGCTGACATGGAAAGTGGTTTTATTTTCCAGTTTTTTAAAGTTTTTTTTGCAGTTTCTAAGTGATGATAAAAAGAACTTAAAGAAAGGGAAAAGGGAGGGGGGAGCACTACAAACTTTACCCACACACTATGTCTTCCAACAAAGCAAATGCTGGCTTATGCATGTACTTTTTAGCTGACGCCCTTTCATGAGACATGGGACATGCACACCACCTGCTGGCCATTTCTTGTCATTTTTTAATATGACAGAGGCAGAGAGTTGGTCTCCAACTTTCATTGGTCCAACTTAGGATTTTCTTTTTAACTCTATGATAATATAAAAGCAGTATACATTCATTAGAAGGCACAGTTTGGTTTTGAACTCTGACCTTTTCCCAGGGTAGCCAAATTCAGGAATATACTCTCTCTTCCTCTACTGGTGACACTGAGCAGAGGCAGTGAGCCATGTAATTGTGGGACTAACAACTGAGCCCCTACAGGGCTGGGTTGCTGGGCTCGTGAGAATAGTGGGTTAGGCATATTAAATTCATTTTCATTGTGTGATATTTTCAAATAGAGTAAGTCAAAGGACATAAGGATATACCACAGAATTAAGTCAAGGGTTCCAGTACAAGTATCAGACAGTCACTCACTGGGGAGCTCAGCGACACTATGGGTGTGGCAGAAAGAATCTGAGTTTGGAACAGAGAGAACCCCAGGCTTGAATTTTATCTTACTCAAGTAAGAGGGATGCCTGGCCATTAGACACTAGAGCCTGTCCCATAAAGCTTTCTGGAAGATGCCAATGTTCTATATCTGCACCGTCCAGTACAATAAACATAAATCACATATGGCTGTGGAACACGTCAAATGTGGAGCTGTGGCTAAGAAATTTTAACTATTTTAAATCTAAACAGTCAGTACAGCTTGTAGCTTCTGTAGGGGACAACATGATTCTAAAAACTCGAGTTCTTCTCTCTCCAATGAGGATAATAACATCTAATCATTACAAACTTTTATGCCCATTGAGATCATTTGGGAAAATATCTAGTATCATGCATGGTTTATAACAGGCAGTGGAGAAATATACATCTAAAGGAATCAGTAGAACATTCCACCCACACCCCTCCACCTGGCACTGAAGTTTTCATTTTGAAATAGTTTACATTTATCACTATTTCAAAATTCTACTAGCAGTCTGGGCTAGGGATATAGTTCAGTGGTTCTGGCGCCTGTTTTGTAAGCGCAAGGACCCGGGTTCGATCCTCGGTCACCACGCCCAGCAGCAACCAGTACCACATACCACAGTGCCGGGCGTGGTGGGTCACGCCTGTAATCCGAGCACTCGGGAGGCAGAGGCAGGAGGACTGCTGTGAGTTCGAGGCTAGCCTGGGCTACACAGTGAGCTCAGGAATAGCCGGAACTACAAGGCGAGACCATTTAAAAAAAAAAAAAAAAAAAAAAAAAAAAAAAAAAAAAAAAAAAACCAAGAAGGCTTTTATTCTTAAAACTATAGGATTTTAAACAAAACGAAGAAAAAATTTTGGACATTCATAGCATGAGACAAAGTCACTTATAAGAAAAAAATATCAAGCTGATATCAGATTTTCAATAGTAAGACTACATGTAAAAAGATACGTAATGGAATTACATATTTTACCTCCTCAAAACAGAGCAGTCTTTGCGGGAGGTGGCTCTACGAAGTCAAGTTCGTGTTTTCTGTATTTGTAGTTCGACTTAAACCAGCTGATAAGGCCAGGCGAGGGGGACGTGAAGACTCGTGGTAAAGTGGTGACAGGACTAGTGTGTCACAGGCTTCGCCTCTGGTTGCACGGCCGCAATTCCTCAGCGCCATCGCTCGGACGGATCCCGTCAGGAGCCAATTTCCGTCGAGTACTGAGCGCGCTTCCTCTGTAAAGTTCAGAACTAAATTTCACATCTCCATACAGTGTGTGAACTTTTACCCTAAGAAGAGGAACTGCCCCGTTGAAACACACATAATTTCAGGTCTTCATCCTCAGGATTCTGACTTGAATAAACAGAAATCGAGACTGCCACCTTTCACGGATCTTCACAAACTGTCCCGAAGTGACCTCGGATCAAGGAAAGAAGTGTTGAAGCACATAAGGCCAGTAGCCTCCCTGTGAGCTTTATGGAAGTCATTGGTTCCTACCGCGACCTTTCTTAGAAAGACCCAATCTGCTTTCATGAAGAAAAGACAGAGGTGGAAAGGAAGACGACTGTGCCAAATTGTTGGGGGAGGGGGGCGGTTTAGAAAACCCCCCCCCCCCGTGAAATAATAACAATTAACTTGGTATTAAATACAGGGTAGTCATAGGGCATTTTGTGTAGCAATAATATAATACCAAAGAATGGGTTATTTACAAACACAGAGATTCATATTTCACAAGTTTGGAGGCTGAGAAGTCCAGAACCTAAAGACTGCTGTCTGCCAAATTGTTATTAGGGATACAGGGGAGCAAGTCTAGCTCCAAACCTAACACGCGAATTCGTGTTCTCTAAAATCAAAGAATGAATTTTAGGAACGATGTAGGTTAAGACCAAGAAAACTTTATTGAGAAACAAAGTTTCCGCCTAAGAGGGACAGAGGGGGACCCGAAAGTGGGTGACCCCGCTAAAGTTTTCATTAATCTCCTCTTGTGAATTCCAAAAGAAAAACAGGGGAATATGCATTAGTACCACAAGTCAGGTTCTTTTTAAAAACATTCTGTTAGAAATGAATCAGTCAATGTGGTGTTTTGCGTTCTGCTTTCTTTCTGAGATGGGAGACTGTAACGGCTTATGGTGAGAACGACATCCCAGTCAATGAATAATCAAAGGCAAAGCCGAGCAGATGATGGATGTTGGCTTCTATCCTGTGAAGCCACCCACTAAGCAAAGTTGAATAAATCTGTTCAGGCTTAGCATATTTTTCAGGGTAATTGGTTGCAGTTTTCTCGGACTCTTTGATTGGTTAACTTTATCCTGGGCTCATTCCCAACTCATAAAACAGACAGTGAAGTAAGTTTCTGGTTTCAATTTAAATTTCAGGGAAAGGACCAGAGTATTAGCTCTGACGATACTGGGAGTACAAAATGTCTGTTCCAGCTTCTTTTTCTGAATGTTACCAGCACTGGGGCTTCTGTAATTTTCCTTCTTCTCGGTCAGGGACACAGGTGACTGGAAAGACCAACAGAAAATACTTCATAGTTAAGCTAATTATGGTTCTGGACTGTACAGGTTTTGCACATTTCAAATCATGGGGCTCAGAGCTGTGAGGTAAACAAGAGGCACGTTACAGACATGGTTAATGCTGTGGAGTTAGAGTTAAAAGATCTGGGTTCGAATTCTTCTCTCTCCACCTATCCACAGATGACCTTACACAAGAGCTCCATGCCTCACTGAGCCTGTCTTCTCAGTGTGTGTGACACAATGCCAGCAGGCTCAACACACTGTTGTGAGGAGAAATAAGATAATAACCATAAAACGCCAAGAATAGGGCCTGGTATGTCATAAGCACATAAAATAAAGAGTAATGAGCATCCTCTCACCCTTCTTCTGCATGACCTAGCTCTCCTTCTGAGAATAACATAGAGTTTCATGTTCCCTGTTGCTATGAATGGCATTGCTCTCCCTCTCAGCTATGTTTGGAAAGATCGTCTCTAATACAGCAATTAAGTTAAAATGAGGACTTTAGAATGGGCCCTACTCCAGAGTGACTGGTATCCTCACCTTGCAAGTGCAAGGTCCCGAGTTCAGTCCCCTGTACCACATACCACAGGGCCAGGCATGGTGCTCATGTCTGTAATCACAGCATTCAGGAGACAGACACAGGAGGACTGCTGCAAGTTTGAGGCTAGCCTGGGCTGCACAGTGAGTTCAAAGCCAGTCTAAACTACAAAGTGAGACTCTGTTTTTAAATAAATAAATGAACTACTTCACTAGTGGGTGTGGTGGCAAATTCCTGTGATCCCACATACTCAGGAGGCACATGCAGCAGAGCTCAAGTTTGAGATCAGCCTGAGCTACTCTGCAAGACCTTGTGTCAAAAAAAAAAGTCTACCTTGCAGATCAGCTTCTCTGTTCAGCCTTTTGGTCTTGGGGACCAGCGTTGTCTCCAAGAACATTCCCTCATAAGTCTCTCGCCGCTAACTTGCCGCACTGACTGTGCCTCTCTGGAGCCCCACTGAGACAATGTCCCTGGTGAAAAGCAAGCAGGGGACAAACAAGCAAAGGCAGCTCTTCTAGGCTTCAAATAAATGAACAACTGTATTCCTAGTAACTGAAGCACCGACCAATGAACCATGTCTTTTAGAACAGTTCATGGACGGGGATCTAACTTAGTGGTTCCTGTGCCTGCCTTGCAAGTACAAGGACCCGGGTTTGCTCCCCAGGAACCATACACAACAATGCTGAGTGTGGTGACTCATACCCACCCGCAATCAGTACCATATACCACAGTGCTGGGTGTGGTGGCTCACGCCTGCAATCCCAGCACTTGGGAGGCAGAGGCCCGAAGATTGCTGAGTCCAAGGCTGAGTTCAGGACCAGCCTGAACTACAAAGTGAAACCCTGTCTCAAAAAAAAAAAAAAAGAACAGTTGATTACTTATCCAGCAATGCTCTCCCTAATCAATCTCTTTAGCATGGTCCTTTGAGGTCCATGACCATCTCCATGATGCTGAAATTGTGGCTTCAGCTACTGGATTAAGGACCAACACCTGACTCAAAGGGAGTCACTTCCAGGTCATCCAGCAGCCTAACTGGTGCCTTTTACAAGCCATCGAACGGCCTCGGCTCATTTGCCCAAACCCCACTTGCATTGTATTCTTTTTTTACCACAGCACTATAGCTACATGGCTTTCCCTCATACACATTGCATGCTACTTACTATAGTAACCTATATCTTCCTCCTCCTCCTCCTCCTCTCATACCTCCATTCCCTTTTCCTAGCAAATAACTAACTATATCCTTTATTCCTAAAATTGCTTCATCAAGAAATCAGCCCCTTTCTTTGACACTCTTTGTAGTTTTCTTCCTAGCATTGGCCCAATTTGTAACCCTCTATTATCAAGTGTTCAGTTCGTGTCTGTGTACACCACTGGGCTGTAAGGTGATTTCAGAGGAGGATCTGGGTCTCTGTTGCTCACCATTTTATCCTCAGGGCCTAGCAGGTGTTAGTAGGGCAGACATCACCCAACAGTGATTGCTGAATGACTCATGAGGATTTTCTTACTGACTGGTGCTTGGATGAACTCAGTCTCATCTTTCTTTAAATTATGAAAATGCACACACAGAGAAAGTCAGAGCTGACAAGGATTAGGGCAAAAGGACTTACTGGAACTTATAAAACACAATGAAAGCAGTTCTAGGATGGAAGTTCATAGCTGTTAACAGCCACATCAGAAAAACAAAGCAGGACCAAGTAAATAACCCAATGAAGTACCATAAGCTCCTACAAAACAAGGATGGATCAGTATGTGCAAGTCAATAAATATAATACATCATACAAACAGAAACAAGGACAAAAAACACATGATCATCTCCATAGATGTAGAAAAAAATCCAACATCCACTTGTCGTAAATGCCCTGAAGAAAATAACTATAAAAGAATTTTATCTCAAAGGCCATTTATGACAAATCTTCCACCAACATCATATCAAATAGGAGGGAAAAAAAGCTTTTCCTCTAAAATCAGGAAAAAAAACCCCAATATCCACTATCATTCCCTGTTTGAAATAGTAATTGAAATATTAGCCAGAGCAATCAAGCAAAAGAAAGAAGTAAAAAGGATGCAGATAGGAAAGGAGTCAAGTTATTATTATTATAGACAACATGACCATCTCATAAAACATCCAAAAAATCCTACCAAAAGACTCTTAGATTAATAAGAGCTGAATTAACCAAATTCAGCAAGGTAGTAGGACATAAAATCAACACACAAAAATCAGTAGACTTCCTGTAATTAATAATAAACTTACTGAGAAAGAAGCTAGGAAAACAATATGATTCACAACAGCACCACAAAAAACTCAATGCTTAGGAATTAATCTAACCAAAGAAGTGAAAGACTTCTACAATGTAAACTACAATACTTTGAGAAAGGACATTGAAGAGGACATCAGAAAATAGAAAAATATTCTCTGTTACTGTGTAGACAAAGCCATTTTGTCAAAATGGCCATACTTCCAGATTTGAAGTTATAATGCAATCCCAATAAATACATCAATAATATTCCTCACAAAACTACAGAAAACAATACTAAAATTCCTACTGAAGTGTAAGAGATTCAGAACAGCAAAAGCAATTCTCAGCAATAAAAGCAAAGCAGAAAGTATCACAATCCCAGACTTCAACTTACTGAAAATTATTACAAAGCATCGTACTGGCACACAAACAGGTGTATGGATCAGTGAAACAGAATAGAAGACAGAAAAAATTCCAGGCACAACCTGCTACCTGATCTTTAAAAGGGACCAACAACAGACCCTAAAGTAAAGATAGTCTCTTGAGCACATGATGCTGGGGAAACTGGTGTGTTAGCTACTTTTCTCTCGTTGATGAGAAAAAATACCCAGTACCCACAGTTAACAGGAAAGGAGTTTATTTTGCTTACAGTCCATAGACAACTGACTCCAAGGCTAGGATGGCAAACAGGCATCACAGAGGAGAAACAACATGACACATACATTCCAGCAAAAGTAACAAGAGAAAGAGTTTACTGCATATTTGTACCCTTTGTATCGCACTCAGATTATAGGGATTAGGGCCCTGTGAAAATAATGACTCACAAGGGGTGGTTTAGTGATCATATGTCCATTACCCCAGCATCACACGCTCCAGATTCAACTATCTCTGAAAAGAAAATCCCACCCTGATTGCATGACATTTTGTGGGGAATTCTAAACACAAACCACAACAAGCGGGTGTCCACATGCATAAGACTGAATCTAGATCCACATTTCTTACCATGTACTACACTTGAGACAAAACAGATCAAAGATCTAAGTATTAAAGCAGAAATAATCTCCCAGGAGATAAAATATGTAAAACTCTTAGAGAAGGCCAAAAACTGAAGGAGGTAGGAGGAAGGTGGGGGACAGATGAAAAGAGAATTAAAATGTGCTATGTATATATATGAATTTTCCATAATGAATACAATTACATACTGCAAACACATAGTAATAAAAAATTTTGAAAATAAAGCTAGAAAAGGCTGGGGATTTAGCTCAGTGGTTCCAGTGTATGCCTGGCAAGCACACGGAACCAAGTTCAATCCCCACTAACCACATACCACAATGCTGGCCATGGTGGCTCACGCCTGTAATCCCAGCACTTGAGAAACAGAGGCAGGAGGATTACTAGGAGTCTGAGGCTAGCCTGGGCTATATAGTGAGCTCAGAGCCAGCCTGAACTATAAAGAGAGACCCTGTCTCAAAAAAATATTTTTTTTTAAACAAAGAAAGAAAAAGAGACAGCATAGTATGGTGTTGCACGCCTATGACACCAGGATTCTAGGAGACTGAGGCAGGAGGATTGCAAAGCAAGCTTGGTCAATTTAGTGATTTAGACTGTGGCTCCAATACACACACACACACACGTACGGAGAGAGAGAGAGAAAGCTTGGTTTGTGGGTGTATGGTGGCGATGTGATTTTAATCCAAAGCACTCATCAGAATGAATCTCCTCAAAAGAAATAAGGGAACTCAATTTGTTCTATAACCCAAAAATATTTATATTAAAATTATTACAATTCTATAATATCATACAAAATAATACAGAAAATTAAAATATAGACAAAAAAACTCAACTTGCACTAACCTTTGAAAGCCTTCATGACCGGTGTGATGGAGATGACAGAGAGGAAGTGTACTGAGCAGGACGACTTTCTCCATCACTGATGGAGTCACTGCATCTACTGGCTCAATAGAATTGTTATGTGTAGTTTTAACAAGGGACATATCCATTGACGCTTGCTCTTGTCTCTTTTTGAGGATTTCACGGAGATGTGACATTTCATTGTCATTGAACAGAATCATTGATTGCACTACTCCAGCCTTTTCTATAAAATTTGGAATTGTTTCCTACATTTTACATATCTTCCCAATGTCATGTAAATAGAGGGGCCCTCTGCCTTCTCTCCTCTTCCTTTGCAGATGAGATCTCCTCCATAACCCTTACTGTTGGGAGATGTTCACCAACCACCCTGCAGCAGGAGAGAGAAAAAACTGGGCCAGGAATTTAGCTCAAGAGGTAACACACGTACCTTGGAAGCACAGAGGCTTAAGTTTGATTGCTGGTGATTAAAAAAAAAAAAAAAAAGAAGGAAGAAAGAGAAAAGAAAAAAGAAAGGAAAGAGAGAGAAAACTACTGACTCAGTGATCATGTGACATCAAGCATCACATGCTACTCATATTGTAAAACATCATTAGATCATCGTTAGATTTTATTAGAAAAGTTTGTCATCTTGCAAAACAAGCTATTTGCAATTCAAGATTTTAATGTGTATATGTTAAAATCTATTATTAGTAGCTTAATCTTACTTTTTAAATGTCCTAATTTTTTAGTTTCTGGTATAGTAAAGATCAATAAAAATGATGAACACAAATACTTTTGGGAGTCATCATTAAAGTTTTAAATTACACAGGAAAATAACATAAAATGACAGAGGACTGTGGAGACTAAAAATCTGGGAACATTCAGGTAGACTATAAACCAGAATTTTGGGGGGATGTAAAAGAAAAACTTAGTTCCAGTAACGGTAAGTCCCTACCTGTCCTTCCTCTCCCAGGCCTTCTCAGTCGTTCCTACTTTGTCAGGGACGTGCTCAGCAGCTCTGGGTTTACATTCTATGACCTTAGCAAGCTCAGAGCGTCTTTTCCAGCATCTCTGGAAGACTGTCTTTGGCCTGCCTCCCCTCACATTTCCATCTCTAAGTCAGTTCCTGGGGTTTCCGCTGGCCAAGGGCATCTCTGACATGGTGAACTGTGCACTGTCTGTGACTTTGTGGACCCTGTGACTTATGCAAGGAAGATCAGCAGAAAATCTACACAGGACCCTGAGTTTCTGCTAGGACAGGGAAGGGAGCCAGGCTCAGGCCAGAGCTGGAAGAACAGGCACAGGAGTAGAAGGCAGGAAGCAGCCCTGAGGAAGGTGGTCTTGGGCCGCGAGGCCAGCTTTTGTTCCTCTCCATGTCCATCCTGTGCGCGGTGCAGGCAGCATTTCTCCGGAGACTTGTCTGACAGCTGGCACCTCCTCTCCAGGGCCGTCTAGGATTTCCTGAGTGATCACGGAGACAGCTCCGTCCTGACACTCAGTCCATGGAAGGCTCCAGGTTCACGCATTGCACAGGTGGCACCTTGGAATCAGCTGCTTCCGTGAAGGAACTTGAGCACTGATGAGACTTCTGTGTTATAAGTGCCTGAGTTTTCAAAGACTAATGTTTCTAATCCTATCATCTTGCATAGTTTTCCAAGATCCTAGTTCCTACTTCAGGAAGTCACTTCAATCTCTAGGTTCCTCTGCCCCTCCAGAAAGTAATTGAATTACAACAAAACTTAAGAATCAATCTCCTTAATCACATCATAGACCAACAGGTACCAGTAAAAACAGAAGCTTCTGTTTTGTGAATACCTAGCCCCTTATATAGATGAACTTCTTTACTCCTTTCATTACTATAAGTATGATTAGGATGCCCATTTTACAGACTCAGGGCTTAATGCATGATAAGCAAGAGCTCTACCATTCAGCTATTGATTTATTGGTTGAAATACTAGGCATAAAACCCAGGGCCTTCACACTGAGCTATATTCCCAGCCTTTTTTTAGTTTTTACCTTGAGACAAGATCTTGCTAAGTCACTAAGTTGCGTAGGCTGGGCTCTAACTTACTATCTTCTTGCCTCAGCCACCTACTGCAGCGATACCTGACTTTTTAGGCACCACAAACTGGTTTGGTAAAAGAAAAGTTTTCCAGTGATGGGAGTGGCGTTTGGAAGTGCTTTATGTACATAACACTTATAGTGCACTTTATTTTCATTATCACATTATAATTCACAATGAAACAATGCTACAGCTCACCATCATGCAGAAAAGGGACCTCTGACATGTTTCCTTAAAAGTACTCAGTCCCATTTTCTGATGACAGGAGACAGTGTCTTAATCACTTTTCTCATTGCTAGGACAAAATACCAACACTCCCAATTTAAAGAAGAGTGGCTGGTTTTGGATCATATTTCAGTCTATAGCTGGCCAGCTCCAAAACAGGAAGGCATGGTGGAAGGGCCTGAGAGTAGAAGGCTGTGCATCTCATGACAGACACGAAGATGACAGGGAAGGGCCAAGCCATGGAAACAGAGACGCCTGTTTCAGGTCACAGCCTCAGTGGCTCACCTCTTCCCACCAGCCCACCTGCTAACACCAAGCCAACCTTATCTACCCATGATCCAATCACCTTCTACACTCTATGCTCTGAGTGCATGAGGCTGTGGGAATACATCCAGATTAAACTGCAACAGACAGTGATGCCTGAGGGATGTTGCTTACATCCAGTGTACTCTGTATTCTCATTCTGGTTGCCATTATTACAGAAAATCCCACTACATAAAGACAGGATGTTGGGGCATAAAACCCAGGTTTTTCATGTTTTTGTGGCAATTTCAAGATATTCCATTTTTACTTTAATCGAGAACATATGGAAATTTAAAGTTATCTCAAAGTTACTTTTTTTGCTTTTGGGACAAGGTCTTGCTTTGTAGTTCAGGCTGGCCCTGAGCTCAGCCTCAAACTCACATCACTTTGGGACTCTTGTCCTAGAGTACCAGGATTAAGTATGTATGTACTACCACATCCAGCTATTTTTTTATTTTAAAAATTATTTATTTAGATTTTTTTTTTTGAGGCAGGGTGTTGCTTTGTACTTCAGGCTGACCTGGAACTCACTATGTAACCCAGCTGCCCTGTCCTTCTGTTTTAAATTCCACAAGGCTGGGATTATTGGCATGTGCCACCATGCTTAGATATATTTTCTGTTCTTTGAGATGAAGACTCACTAAGCTGTCCAGGCTAGTCGCAAACTTAAGATTTTTCTGCCTCCTGAACTCAGCCTTGAACTCAGCAATCCTCCTGCCTGTGCCTCCTGAGTGGTAGGATTCCAGGCCTGAACCACCATGCCTGTCACTGGGGTGTGTGGTACTGATTGCTGGTGAGTGTGCATCACCACATTCAGAATTGTTATATGTGGTTACGAGAAACCAAACTAGGGACCTTGGGTTTGCAAGGCAGGCACCAGAACCACTGAGCTAAATTCCTAGCCCAGCTTCCTTTTTGTTTTGCAATACCAAGGATCAAATTCATGATCTTGCACTTGTAAGGCAGGTGGCAGCACCACTGAACTGACTCTTTGGCTCTTCCTCTGGAGTAACTGGTAAAAACTGGAATGCACTATTGCCCCTGCCCTTATGTCCATGATAGTGCCCATTATACAAAATGCTTTTGGTGATTCCTTTTACAGGACATTCAAATATTAGATAGAAGTAGAGAGGTAAGAGTTAGCTTATGTACTAATTAGAGAAATGCTAGGCAACTTTTCAATTTCAGTGCTGGCACACAGTGGTGACCAGCTATCCATACTGGATTACTTCCAGAATGTCCTTTAACAACCAAAATCCAAGGGTGCCTCAGTCTTAAAATGATGTAAGGCTTGCAAATAACATATGCACATCTTCATATATATTTAAAATCATCTCTAGGTTACTCCTAACACTTAATACAATGTGAATGGTTATCATATTTTATTGTTCATGCAATAATAACAAGAAAAAGGTTATAGGTGTTCAGTAAAAATGTAGATTTCTTCCAAATATTCTCAGCCTGTGGTTACATGAATCTGCAGATGTGGAGTCCATAGGCACAGAGAGACAACTGCATTTTCTATTCACATAATGATGTTTTGAGGGTGGCTGGGATAGGATATCACTTTGTAGTGCAGGTTGGCTTTGAACTCACTATGTAACCTAAACTGGCCTCTAACTTGCAATAATCCTCCTGCCTCTGCCTCCAAGGGCTGAGATTACGGGCATGAGTCAACATGCCTCCTTCCATACACAATTGATAAAGATATTCCAGGTGGTTTTTTTCGTTATGGTGATCCAGGTATCCAGGCTTGTCATTTTTTTTCAGGTTTTTTGAGACAGGGTCTTGCTTTGTAGTTCAGGCTGGCCCTGAGCTCAGCCTCAAACTCATATCACAGCAATCCTCCTGCCTCTGCCTCCTGAGTGCTGGAATTACAGGCGTGAGCCACCACGCCCGGCACTGTGGTATGTGGTGCTGGTTGTTGCTGGGCGTGAGTCTCCACGTCCAGTATTGTATATGGTTACCAGGGATCGAAACTGGGTCCTTGCGCTTGCATGACAGGCGCCGGAACCACTGAGCTAACTTCCCGGCCCTATCAAGGCTTGTCTTGTCTCGTGGCTCTTCCATCCCTTAGGCCTTTAGAGACTTCTGCTTCCATAAAGAAGAGAAGAAAGTATATGGGGCAAGGAGCGAAAATACAGTGAATCCTTAAATTTTTAAAAATTATCGCAGTAAAAGATGTGCTCATTAATCCCCCTCAAAATAGTCTCTCTTGCATCAAACACACTGATCCTGGGTTCTTCCACTTTCTGTTTTTGCTTTGACCTTTTCGTCTGTCTGTTTGTTTGAGACAGTCTTGGTATGCAGTTCAGGCTGGCCTTATCCAACTTTGTAGCCCAGCCTGGCCTTTAATTTGCAGTGATCGTTCGCCTCAGACTTCGAAGTGCTAGGTCCACCAATCCTGGCTTCCTGCCACTTTCTGAAAAAGTTCGGGAATTTTTCTGAATGTCATCAATTGCACTGTTACGATTGCTCAACAACATAACTCTATTCAAAACATTTACTTTTCATGGTCACTTTGACTTTGGACAAGAGCCAAAAGTGGTGGGGTGCCAGATTTACTGAATCAAGTGGATAAGTACACCACATAACATTGCTATCAACTCGCTTTTCTCTTAGACAGCAATCAGCAATAGCGTTCATTATATAGTTTTTGTTTTGTTTGTTTGAGTTACTGACTGATTTGAGACAGAGTCTCACTACGTATCCCAGTCTGGCCTTGAACTCACCGTGGTCCTTGTGCCTCAGATTCCCAAGTGCCACTATGCCTGGTAGTTTGCTATCTTTTTTATTTTACCTCATAAAGATACAAAAAAAAAACTTCTAGGGCTGGGGACTTAGCTCAGTGGTCCTACCTGGCAACCACAAAGACCCAACTTTGAACCTTGGCACCACAAAAGAAGGAGGAGGAGGAGGAGGGGGAGGAGGAGAGAGAGGAGGGAGAGAAGGGGTAGGGGGGAGGTGGAGGAGGAAGAGGAGAAGGAGGATCTCTGAGTCACTCCTTCTCAGCATCAACCATGTGTCTGAAGGACATATTAGAGTTAGCTTTCTATTCCTGTAACAAAACAACTTAACAGAGGAAAGATTTATTCAGGCTTATGGTCTCAGAGGTTTTGGTCCATGGTCTCTGTGCTCCTTTGTTTCTGGGTGTGTGGTAAGATAATACTTCATGACACAAGGACATGACAGTTATCACTTAGTCTTAGTGACCTTAAGTTTCTTCTGTCCCATATTCTAAGGATTTGTAGTTTAATTTGTCAGAAATACATGGGACTCTGATGAAGACTTGAAGGTCCTTTCAATATGGCCACATTCTTGTGAGAAATGATGGGGACAGGACAAGTCCGTCATAAGTAAGCTCTGGATGACGTATCCAGAAGCTGAATACTGAGCATTTGAATCTTGTTGAAGAGTTTAGTGCATTCTAATGGAAGGGCAGGAGGGACTCCATAGGCAGAAGCTTGGCCTTGGCCCTATTGGTCAGTGCAGAGAGAGGAACTCAAGGAACTCAAGGATTGTTTTTACACAATGTTTAGAAATAAGCATCTGAGAAGTGTAGAAACACGCCATCCTGATTTACTGAGCCCTTGTAAAGCTCTGGCATTATCACCATCTGCTGAATGTGGAGATTGTTTAAAAAAATGAGTCACCTGACACCAAAAACCACCCCTGTACAACTCCCCCCAACCCATCTTTTAGCATCAACAAAATGTCTTGGCTATCTGTAAGTGCTAAGAAGTCTAAGGGAACACGAGTCCTCCGCAAATTGTATTTGGTTATTTATCCTCCAGTACAAAGGCACTGATATCCTTGAGCTCTGGGGGACACTTGCTTCTCAGTGATGCTGCTGATTCACGCTGTGTGGACAAATGCAGTACCACTTCTGAATTCACATATGTGCAGGCTGCATCAGACTTCTTGTGTATCTTTCCCATTTCATATTCCACATTTCTTTGATAGCTGTCCACTCAACCAGTGAAAAATGCTGCAGGTCTCTTTGATCATTTCTCTTACTTATGAAAACATATGAACACTGATAAAGGAATGCCAAGCTCTACTTTTGCAGTTGCACTATCCTTTTTATATGCTAAATACTAAAATAGAAGGTTAGCTATATCTTACCTTAAGGTAGGGTGGTAAAAGAGGGAAAGAGACAAAGAATGGGTTTTGTACATACAGAAACTTCCAAGTCAAAATAAGGAAGTAAGACCCCCAACTACTTCAGACCTCAACTCTGCAGCTGGTTACATACTCAAAGCGTATACATACAGTCCCCAAAATTTTATAAATATATTTTATGTCTAATATAAATTTAAAAATCAATAAAACTTTAAAAAATTTCAGACACTGTTAACATCATCTGGAGTTAGGCTTCCACAAAATATAGATTAAGAAATTCTCTTTTCGGTTACTCCAAAAACATACACAACTCTTAAAAATTGGCAGACTGAGTGTCTAGATTCATAAAAGTGTAACCAAACTAGACATAAGTTAAAACAAGCCATTGACAAAGTTGCCTTTGAGTGTAATGATGATAGCTGTGGAAAATTATATCTAACTAAACTGCGGAGAGGAAAATAAAAGATGGATTGTGTTTGAGGACTATGGGGTCTTCTGTTTACTGAAGTTGATAAAAAATCAATTTAATAAGTTACAAAGAGGACTACTGAGCTAGAACTTCGTTGTTTTTTATCTGGGCTTGAAGGCCAGGGGTTGAGCTCAGTGAGGTTACCAGCTGCCTTGCAACCATGGGGTCATGAGTTTAATCCCTGGTTCCACAAAAAATACCACAAAACATTGGGCTGGGGATTTAGCTCCGTAGAATGGTGCTTCCTTGCAAGTATAAGGTCCTGATTTCGATCATCAATATCCGATAAAAAATATAATAAAAACGTAAACAGTGCTTGCGATGGCTAATTTTAAGGACGTGGCTAAGAGAGGGTGAATGGAGATCAAGGGCTCTAACTTAAGAACAGACTTTTATCTCACAGTAGAAAAATAAGTGGAGAGGTCAGGAAGGCTGCATCTGAATCTCACTTCCACCGAGACTGGCACTGCACTCCAGGGCATTGGTCAACCCTCAATGATTCTTCTCTCTCAAAGGGAAAAACACAAAAAAATTCCCTGGTAAGATTGTGGTCAGGATAAAAAGAGACAAGATAAAGGTACCAACTAAACACAGTACCAGGCAGAGTCATCTACTTACTAGATGTAAATAATAATATTCCTTCACGTAATGAACTTCCCTGTAAATTCGGGAGCATAAAGGGACTTGGAAAACACAGGATTTGAGAGTGGGTTTCTTCTTTCCTTTTTGTTCTTCTGGGGATCAAATATAGGACCTTGAATGTGCTAGGCCTTTGATCTCCATCTGAGCCACAGCTCTGACCCTAGGGAATATTTTTTTTTCTATTTTAAAGGCCTTTCTTATCTCAGTGATCCAACACCTGCTGGGTTTATCCTGAGTTGAAAAACAGCCACATCTCTGCTTCTCCCCGTTAGGTATCACTTCAGATCTGCCCAGTTAAAAACTAACAAAAAGCAAGCTTGTATAGTACAGTTAGTTCCTTATTCTTTGCTAACATTTAACTCCTCTGAAGCTGAGAGACAGTGGAAAAATCACCAAGCCCCATAGTATATCTTTGTACAGAGACACACACAACTCTTAATTAAACATGCCTGTATTTTCTGTGTAAAATTGTTCACTGAAAAAATTACATTTCTCCAGGTGTGGTGGTACATGTCTGTAATCCTGGTCCTAGAGGCCAAGGCAGGAGGATCTCTGCTAACTTGAGGCCAGCCTGGGCAACACAGTGAATTTAAAGACAGTTTCAATACACAGTGAAACTGTGTCTCAAAGAAAAAGTATTACAGTGTCTTTCTACATGCTTGGAAGTGATTAAAAATGGAGTCATATTTTCTTTTCTTTCACATTTTCTTTTCTGAGAATATGCTTCCTCCTTTGCCAACCGGTTGTACTCATAAAGCAAATCAATCTGGAGGACATTATGTTAAATGAAATAAGTCAGCACAGAACAAAAAACACCACATAATCTTACTCATATGTGGAATCTAAAAACAGTTGCTCTCATAGACGTACAAAGCAGAATAGTGGTTCAGAGGCTGGGGAGAGGTAAGGGATGGTGGAGATTTATTAGTGGATTTTGTTCTCAGCACAAAGAAATGATACATATTTAATGAGATGATAAATATGCTAATCATCTCAATTTGGTCATTGGCTAATATATACTTGTATCAATCATCACAACAGGGATGAAGACATGGCTCAGTGCCTGATCACTAGCATTTGAGAGACCCTCAGCTTACTCTCATAGTTACACGGCCACTCCCCCAAAAATACAGCACTGTACCCCATAGTCTATGCACAACTGTTAAATGCCAAGCAAGAATCATTTTCAGCAGTAAAAAAATTGTCAGTCAGAAATGCCTGCTTTGTGACGCCCAGCTCCTTTCCCCACTGTTTTCGACCCTGCTCTGCACCCAGCAGACTGAGCTACAAACCTTATCATCAGGGAAAAGAGAAGGTGGGAAGGTGGGAAGAGAAGAGTTGGAGCATTTCTTCCTTCAGTCTCCGTCCGGCCTGACCTGGTTTTGGTAACAGGTGTCCCTCTGGGACTTCATTTTCCTGGGAAGTCTTTTTCCAAGGTATTAACTCTGCGCTAAGTGCTTTACATAAACGAGTTCATCTAATCCTCACTACTACCTGGTCAAGTAGTACCGAGACCTGTGTTTTATACAAAGGAGGATGAGGCTCTCAGGGAGGGAGGGAGTGGCCTAGGTTCATGCAGCTGGTGGTGAGTGACAAGCTGGTTTTGAATCCAGATTCCCCTTACCATTGTGTCCCTTAAATCCATCACTCTGTTGGGGGAAGGACTTGAGAGACCATCTTGCTATATAGTTGTGGCTGACCTTGAACTCATGGCAATCCTCCTGCTTCAGCCTCCCGAATGCTGGGATTACAGGCACGCACCACCACTTGCAGCCTAAATCCATCACTTTGAACATATTAGCCTTTCTATTGTAGTTAATTTTTATATGCTTTACTTTTAAACTAGGTTATAATATTTGTAAGGGTAGGAGCATATCTGTTAGGACTATCTATTGAGATATACTTGCTAACCACAAATGCAAATATCAAACACAATGTAATCCCTTAAAATGAGATATTTAGGACTAACAGGCCAATAAAACTAATCCCCAAAACCCAGGGACAATGGTACCTACTATAACCTCAGCTACTTTGAAAGTTGAGGCAGGACAACTGTAAATTCAAGTCAGCCTGAGCAATTTAGTAAAGCCCTGTCTTAAGATAAAAAATAAAAAGTGCTGGACATGTAGTTCAAGGTAAAGCAACCCTGAGTTCAGTCTCTAGAACTACAACAACAGTCCCAAAGACAGCAGGATTCTAATTTCTATAACCGTTGATCAGTTTTGCTTGTTTTGCAATAGCATATGAATAGAATCACAAACGTATTAACAATTCCTTACATAATGGCAAAGTCATTTACATTGAGTTAATATGTTCAGGGATGATGAATAAATGTTTAAGGAACTCATCAGAGCTTTTTCTTCTCGTAGCATGCAAATACAAATCCAAATTTATGCTGGGCATGGAGTTATATGCCCACAATCCCAGCACTCAGAGGCTGGTGCAGAGAATTGCAAATTCAAGCCTGACTTGGGCAATTTAGCAATTTATTATTTTCAAATTAAAAAAAAAAAAAGTAAAGTAGGACCAGGGATTTAACTTAGTGGTTCTGGCACCTGCCTTGCAAGCGCAAGGGTCTGAGTTCGCGGTAACCAAACATATGCCACAGTGACAGGCGTGGTGGTTCATGCCTGTAATCCAAGCACTCAGGAGGCAGAGGCAGGAGAATTGCTGTGAGTTCGAGGCTGACCTGGGCTACATAGTGAGCTCAGGGCTGGCCTGAACTATAAAAGTGAGACCCTGTGTCAGGAAAAAATGTAAAAAGACTAGGGATGAAACTGTACAAAAACCTTGGGTTCAATCTTCAGTAGTGTGTATATGAGACAGAGAGAAAGAAAGAGAGAGAGAGAGACTGAAAAACATTCTATGTAGCCCAGGAAGATTGGCTTTCCTGGGTAACAAGAACAAATTCGTACCATTAAGAATTAAGTGATTAAGAGGCCAGGGAGTTAGCTCAGTTGTTCCGGCGCCTGTCTCGCAAGCGCAAGGACCCGGGTTCGATTCCCCGCAGCAACCAGTACCACATACCACAGTGCCAGGCGTGGTGGCTCACGCCTGTAATCCCAGCACTCGGGAGGCAGAGGCAGGAGGACTGTGATGTGAGTTTGAGGCTGAGTTCAGGGCCAGCCTGAACCACAAAGCGAGACCCTGTCTCAAAAAACCTAAAAAAAAAAAAAAAAGAATTAAGTGATTAAGAATATTTTACATCGATGAAATAACATCAGCTGTTGTGAAAACAGAATAACCAGAATGAAGAAAATATGACCAAAAGAGCCAAGATGAAATAGTACTGGCTGGACTGGCCCAGTGATAGACAACGGAACCCGAGGACAGAGGGCGACCTGGAAGCCGATCGCGGGTAAATCCCCTGTTACGTGGAGCGAGAGCAAAGATAGAAAAGAAATTTTTTTTCCTGCAAGATGAATGACAGGCTGCAGATCGAGGTAGATATTGGTAATCCAAGCCCTCAGGGGGCGGAGGCAGGAGGATCATAAAGTCTAACTCATGCTGGATGTTTTAGTAACATCTCACCTGTAACACCTCACCTGAAGGAATAACTCCGACTCTCAGGTTCGATCCCAAAATTAAAGAGAATAAACAGCTGCGCACTTGAGGCTGGGAGATTCGGCCATGCCGGTTGCAGGACTAGGGGTGGCCGTACTGCCTGGCACAGTCAGGGCGAGCGCTGGCCCAGGTCCTCTGGCAGAAACTCCAGCGGGTTTTGGTCCGAGGCCTAGATCCCATGTCAACCCTGGGAGCTACCGGAAAGACTCGCCATTGACTTCCGGGCACTTAACACTTCCTTCGCGACCCGTGCTTACCCTTGAGGATCTTTCTTTTCCTTACTCTCATGGGCCTGTGTCATTCTGCAGAGCCTGTTTTTCCTACTTTATATCTTTATTACAGGGAAAACCTCGCTCCCCTGTGGCCTCAGGAGAGAGCGGCTCCTAAACGGCTCAGGAGCCTTGGAGATAGGCTCCACACTGCCCTCAGCTGGGCCAGAGAGCTGCCTCCAACGATTTATGTATGGGTGAGGTAAAGGCCTTCAGACTTCGTTTCTGTTTGTCTCTCTGAGACTTGTGAAATGGTTCTTTAAACATTCAATCCCAGCTTTTTTTTTTTTTTTTCGTTTCTCTTTGAGGCCACAACAGCCAAACCCTTCAAAAGCAAAACACCCGGAGAAATCTGTCAGGTTTCAATGCAGTAAGTTTCAGTTGTATTAGATAACCACATTAAATTTAAACAAACAGACAAAATAGCCCAGGCGGGTCTTGGTGGCACACACCTGTGATCCTAGGCTTACAATTTTAAGCCAAGCCTGGGAAAGGTGGTAGTTTAATGAGACCTTATCTCAAAAGAAAAAATACAGAAGGGCTGGGGATGTACCTCCAGGCAAAAGCTCTGGGTTCTGCCCCCAGAACTGCAAAAGCAAAAACAAAACTAGAACGAAAAACAAACCAAATAGAGAACAACAACAACAAACTCATCAGGCATGGTAACAAGTGCTTGTAATCCCAGTTACTCAACAGGCTGCAAGTTTGAGGCCTGCTTGAGCACCTTAGCCAGACTCTGTTTAAAAATAAAATTTCAGAAGAGGTCTGGGATGTGGTTGGTGATAGCGTACTTATGTACCATGGCCAAGGACCAGGGCTGAATCCCCAGCGCCACAAAATAGAAGACCTTGTTGTGATTTTAACAGTTAAAGTTTCTTTAACAATTGTCAATTTTAACAGGTGTAGACATTTGACATACATAAACTTTTATGTTGACAGTCATAGGGAAACTGAGGTTTGGAGATGTTCCTTCTCAGCGGAAAGAGACAGGATCATAAATTGTCCTATAAAGGCTCCTATACAAAATTCAGTGGAAAAAAGCAAGTTTTATAATAGGATTTTAAGTCATTAATAGAAAGTATATGTAAAAACACACATATGCTCTTCTGTGCGTACACACAGATACACACTGATGGTTAATTTTAGCAGTGAGCTTGTTTAGATTGATACGTAGAACACTGGCAAAGACACACACACACACACACACACACACACACACACACACACACCTCAAACTCCAGATTCTTCAGCCTTTGAGTGCAGATTTGTACCAGCCCCAGTCCTGGAGGCCTCCAAGGCCTTCAGCTTTAGACAGGGCCCACATGGAGGAGATCTCTTGTTCTGAGTCTCCTGGATGCTTGGATTTAGCAGCTGCTGGTTTCCGTGGCTCTCCAGTCTGTGGAGTGGACATATCCAAGCTCTGATCATGTGAGCCAACCTAGTAAAATGCCTCATAAGTATATATGCTGAAGGTCTCTTTTTCTGGAGAACCCTAAGACACACATAATACATGTTTGTAAATGTATGAGAAGAATGTGCAGCAAGCTTGGCAGTTCTGACATAGATATTCTCCTTCCTCTCTCTTCCTCCCTCGTTCCCTCCTTTGTATCCATCATATACAAAAAACAACAGGAGGCTGGAGACAGTTTTATGGTAAAGTCCTTTCCTAGTATACACAAAGCCTTGAATTTTATCCCTAGCACTACAAACAAATAAACAAAAACCATGCACACAAAGAAGAGGATTCAATGAAATGGTCTATAAAAAGCCTTCGGAGCTAAGTGTGGTCACATATCTGTAATCCCAGCACTCTGGGAGGCTGAGGCAGGAGGATGGAAAATCTGCACCTAGCCTGAACACTTTAGCAGCTATTAAGATGCTGTCTTAGGCTTAGTGGTTTTGGCGCCTGTCTGACAAGCACAAAGTCATGAATCTTTTTCCTGATACTAGAAAAAATAAAAAACAAACATGTCCTATCTCAAAGTAAAACAATAAAAAAATGCCTGGAGATTTAGTTTGGTGCAAAGACCCTGAATTTATTTTTTGGTTTTTGCTTTGTTTTGTTGAGACAATTTTGCTTGTAGTTCAGGCTGGCCTAGAATTCATGGCAATCCTCCTGCCTCTGCTTCCCAAATGCTAGGATTACAGGTGTAGGGTACCCACCACACCTGCTTCCCCATCTTACGCTTCCAAGGTAGGTATGGTATCACGTGACCTAAATCCCAGGCCCCAAAACCCTGACTTTAATTCCCTGGGTTTAATACTACCTGACATAAATACTTCCTTGATCTATTATTTTGCTTTATTCTTACTACCGCTATTATTTATTCATTTTTGTTGTACTGGGAATTGAAGTGAGGACCTTCCTGTAGAGCAGTACCTCCAGTCTCTTCTTTAGTCCTCATTTTGTAATTTGAAACAGGCTCTCACCAAATCACTAAGTTGTCTGTGCTGAGCTAGAATTTGTAATCCTCCTCTCTCAGCCTCCCACAACTCATTTTTTTTTCATTTAGCACTGTCTTTACACATTTAAAATCAAACACAGCTGGACATGGTTTTGCTATTAGTATTTTTTTTTAAGATCTTATCAAACTTTCAATAGCAATTACCCACCCCAGTACCAGGGATTTAACCCAGTCCTTCCCCATGCCAGGCAAGCACTGGGGTCCCCTTGGACCCATTTACATTTTTCTTGTGAGATAGGGTCATCACTAAATTGCCCAGGGTAGTTTTGAACTTGTGATCCGCCTGCCTCAGCCTCCCAAAAAGCTGGGATGAGGGCTGTGTGCTTCGCACCGGGCAACAGTGATTACCTTTAAGGAAGGAAGCTTGAGACAAGGCTGGCGATAACGATTTCTGGTTTTGCACACACATGCGCGTGTGGACTCTCCCAAGTGCTTATACTCATCAGACTAGCTCTATTATATAAATTATTTATAAAAGATACTTCTCTACCCAAACCTTATTTCCTCGAATGTCTTTACCTTTTCCAAGCAAGTATTAAACTAATAAGGAACTTTTTAAAAAAATCTGAAACGTCTCTTCCAGTTTTGTTTCACAGCATATCTTTGGCCCTAAAGCAGAGCTAAAAACACGAGGTATAAATAACATTTTCTTTGGACCCCTGAATCCTTCTTCTCCAGAACATCCACAGAGCACGCTGCCTGGCTGGCCTTGTCAGCGCCAGAGGTGCTTTGAACGAATGTGTCTATCCCAAAAGCTTCCAACCCGGCTTTGAACTAGACAAAAAACGGTCAGCCCGGCAGGTCTGAGAAGCGCCTGCAGGGACCGGGCAGCCCCCAGGGGGAGCCAGGCAGCGGGGCCGCCCCGGAAGCCGGGAAAGCCGCTTCTGGCTGCACCGGATTCGGCCTCGCCTCTCGGTTCAAGGCTGCCCTAGCGGTTTACCGGGCAATCCAAGCGCTTCCGCAACAGCGTCACCTGGAGCTCTTCACTCAGTTCCTACTACTCGCCGACACGGGTTTGTGAGGTTGCGAGTCCAAGATATCAGACATTTAAAGAAAACTATGTTGGCCCGCGACTTAGTTGAGGAGCTCCAGCGTCTACCTGGCGAGCGCAAGGTCCGGAGTTTGATCCCAGGTGCCACGCACCACAATGCTGGGTGTGGTGGCTGCCGCCTGAGATCCCAGCACTTAGGAGGCAGCGGCAGGAAGATTGCTGTGAGTTGGGGGCTGGTCTGGGCTCCAAAGCGAGATCCTCTCTCAAAAAACAAAGTGAGAGGGCCGGGGAGTTAGCTCAGTGGTTCCGGCGCCTGTCTCGCAAGCTCAAGGACCCGGGTTCGATTCCCCGGTAACCACATAACAATACTGGGTGTGGAGACCCACACCCAGCAGCAACCAGTACCACATACCACAGTGCCAGGCGTGGTGGCTCACGCCTGTAATCCCAGCACTCGGGAGGCAGAGGCAGGAGGA
>PVIR01021610.1:0-29215 GCA_004026965.1 Petromus typicus
GTCAAGGTTGGTAGAACTTTTTGTCTCATGAGTTTAATTGTTCTGTCCTATAGTGTGATCCTTTTTTAGTGGTATTACATATTCCTTAGAATTTTTTTCCTTGCAGGTTTTGTTTAAAGAATTTTTGGCACGTTTCCCTTGATGTTTTAAAGTTAGACAAGGTGAAGTTTGAAGCTGCTGGACCAGAAAAGGTTGAGCAGTCTTTGGTCCCCTGTGAATAATAAAACCACAGGTAGTGCTGACAGGTGTGTGGTCACACTTTGGTTGAAATTGTTCTGTGGTTTGAATTTCTTTAGCTCTGTCAAATCACTTACAGTTAAAAGTTTTGAAAACCACGGCACCATGTGTCTGGCCTGCAATAACTCATAGAAGAGAAGAAGGTAGAAAATGACACATGGAAAGCAAGATAACTGAATATGAGACCTAAAAATGTGAATTGTGTGCAAGAAAATAGCAGCCAAAGGTAAAGTTTTAGATAGGAGAGAAAGGCCGTTGGATGAAACAAAAAGACAGAGGAGACTTTTTACTGGCACTGCTATAACTGATCAGGGACTGATTTGCAGAAAGCTGACAGGGATCTGGATCCCTGGGGAAGCACTGCCCACCAATCGACCTGTGCCAAGAAAGCTAAAAGGAGAAAAACAGGCCAAAACTAAGTGCTTGGATAGCAGGAGGCAAGGGGCTCATTATTCTTGGCATTGATAGTTTCAACATCATAAACTTAAGAGAAAATCTGCTGTGAAACCACTTAAACTTCTGAACATCAAATACTTGCTGTGATTCTTTATTACTAGTTGTTTGTTTTTGAAAACTTTAGTTGAAAGAGTGGTTTAGAAAGCTTGTTATTTGTATGAACATTGTTTACCCATCTGTAATTTTCTGAAGGCACAAAGTTGGGTTTGTGGTTTTGCTATTGTTCTTTTTTCTTCATTTCTTTATTGTAATCATTCTTTTCATTTGTTGACTTTCTTTCAATCTGTCTTTCTTCTCCCTTTTCCTCTTTGTCATCTATTTTACAACCTCACTGATTGGAAGGATTTCTTTAGATTTACAAGTCCTAATACAATGTGATATAGAAATATTTCACCTCAGCCATATATGGTATTAATTAAAGAAATTTATTCTGTAATCCTTGATTCTCATGTTTTTCCTCTGCAAAAAGACTGGTATTGATAAAGAGATAAAATTAAAAAAACAGGTTGTGCTTTGGGCTATTTGTAAATATTATTTTATGGTTTTAAGATTTCTATGTAGGCAAATATTGGAAATTTGGGAATATGATGTTTAGATAGAACTTATTTCTTTTTGACAGTTCGAATCTGGTAGCCAGTATGGATCTGAGAAGTGATCTCTGGTCACTTGAGATTTCATTGGCCTGGTCTTCCACGTTTGAGCAATTACTGAGCTGCTAAAGTACACCGCTGTTTCTCAGGTGGGGATATCTTTACTGTCATGTATTTGTCTTTAGACAAATTAATTAAAAAGGGCTTCTTCTGAGCCAGAGGATTACAATAGGACATGTTTCGTTCTGGTCATGAGTTGGTGTTAAAATTGGCCTGAGTTTAGACTCTACTTTCACCCACAAATTTTTGAACATGAATACATATTATAATCATATGCAGTAGACCCTGTGAAAAATGTGAATTTTCCTCTAAACTGATAATCTTTACAAATCACTGAGTCTCCAAAATATAGTAAAATCTTTTTTCAATATTAATAAAAAAATTGCCAACTATTGGAATTAGGAAACTATCAACATTTTACCTGTGAAGTTTTCAGTGTTTTAAATACAGTGATTTTCTAGTCATATAAATTAGGTGTTACAAAAATGAATCTGAAAGGTAAGAATTATTGGTATGTTATTTAAACAGGTTCAAAGGTTAACTATAATACGATTTCCATGAAAGGTTAAAATTTTGGATACTATCAGGACTCAGTGAGTTGGTGGCATTAGTTAGGGTTTGACAGCTTGGGTATCATCTCAGAATCTCAGGCAATTTCAGACTTTGGAACTGGTGACCTAGAAGTTAGATACCAAACACACATGCCTGCTTCTCGCTCTCCATTTCAGACTTTAATATAGTAGTATAGGAGGTAGTAATCAAGATGAGTAAGATTTCCGTTCAACAACTTCACACTTAAAAGTTGTATTCCTAAGTGCATTGAAAAACTTAAAATGTCTATGCAAAACAGAATGTGGCTGTCATGCAATTTCTTCTCATCGTGTGCTTGAGATCGTTAAGAGGTGAAGCCCACAGGGGAGGGTAAGGTGAGCAGGAGACAGAGGGTGCTTTGTGTCAAGGAGCTGAAGGCGGAAGTGAGGGCTCGTCTTGAGTCTCTCTAGGGTTTAATTTGCACTACCTATTGGTGAAATTACCTGAGTTTCCGCTCCCTACAGTGACTCTGGACCTTGCATCTGCTTCAGAGCTAGGCCATATGATAAGTAAACCAGAATGAACCACTGCCACTCTGTGCAGAGCAGCAGCAGGAGCTGGGAGCCAGACGCCAGGAGCTTCCAGCCAGTGACCTGCATTGGCTGCTCTATCATTTTGTCACTTTGCAGTGAGGAACCACATGGTCCACAGCATTAAACAGTTGCAGTTTGGGATTCTACCTTGTGAAAGTAAAGTTTTACTGCAATAGGTGAATGGAACACAGTAGGCTTATGTTACTCTTATCAATCACAACTTCTTTATAAAAATAAAAAAGTCATAACTGATCACTGATGATTCATGTTTGTTAGTACAGTTTTAAAATATAAATTTGATTTTTATGTGTATAATTAGAAACTATTGTGGGGTGGTTTTAATAATTTAAAAAGAAACAGCAATGAAAGAACTAAAAAAGGATCAGACTTGAGGAGATAGGGAAAGAAAGAAAGTAGAAAGAAAGAATAGAGAAAGAAGAAAAAGAAAAGGGAAACCTTCAATTCTCAAAGAAGGGAGTTATATAAAAATTTCTATTAGAAACCTATGATGCCGTAAAAGAGGAGCTGTGGTAAGACATACAGCAAAACTGAGCACAGGATATTTGTTTACTCTTTTATTATTTTACATTTCCTTAAACTATAAAAAGTAGTAATATTGAATTTGTGATTATTATGTTTGATAATGATCAAGGAACTTCAAGCAAGTTTAAAGTAAAGCTAAAGTAAAAAATGTTAAGATTACCTTTAGAATTTGTTCATGTATTTAATTGCTTTCAGAACTGGAAGTGTTAGCTAGTGTTTTCCTTTTCCCTTCCAGCTGTTCTACCAGCAGTCATAGACCAAATGACAACATCATTGCTTTTAATTAAAAGGATTAACTAAAATATAAGCGGATTGAACATTTCAGGTTCTTGCTTCTACACTTAATAAGAGTATTGGTTTGAAGCCAGTGTACTATACGTGCTAATTGATTGGTACTTTGTTTGAAGTAATCTAGAAGATTACCTCCTCTAAGATTGTTCAACTGGGGTGGTCAGACTTAACAAGGAGTCCTCAGGGATATATGTGTTCGGAGATACTTTCTGATTGTGACAGTTGGGGTTGGAGTGGCTGTGATTAGTATCTCATGAGTACAGGCTTGGATGCTGTTAAATTTCGGTTTTGAGTTGAGAAACCTTGGTCTAGGAATATTTATGATTTGGATTCTTCCTTATTGCTTTTCTCTTCCCACTTTCTTCTTTCATTTTCAATCTGTTACTTAAATACATGTGCGTCATGTGGTGTAGAGATAAGCAAGAGGCTCATGCGATTGATCCCGAGTCACTTCTCAGTGCCTGTATAGTTCAGAGCAGAAAGGGAGTCAAGCCATACATTTGAGTCACATGATCTTGGACATGTCACTTGATCTTGCATTTCTTTATCTCCAAAAGTGAAAATTAGGCAAGGTCTAAGGTATTTCTTAGCCCAACAAAGTACAAATAATTTTGTAAAATCGTTGATTCCACCTGATTCGAGCATCTGCTATGCCATACACTACACCATGTGCTGAAAATATATTCTGATGTCTGAGTACCTTGACTTGGTTGATGTAACAGGCAGGTCCACAGAAGTGACTCTGTATGTGAGAAGAATTCGAATCAAAAGGTGGCTCCAGTTGTGCAGTAGGACAGGTGAGGATAGACACTACAATAAGTAAAAGGGGGTAAATCTGCCCAGAGAAGAAAGACTCTGACTTGGTCATAGGAGGAGGCAGGGAGGGCTTCAGCAGGAGAAAGAGAAGACTTTCCAGACAGAAGTATCTGCAGGAATGAAACTTGCAATTATGAGAAACCTTGGTGTGTTTGATAATGTTGGAAATTTTAGTTATGTCTGAATAAGACAGTTGCTGAATACAAATACTCTTCTTGTTTCATCTTAAAACATCAGAGCTTTCCAAAAGAATCTTAGCTATGAAAGCGAAGCACTGCCATTGAGCCTGTGGTCTTACACTGCAGCCATTCATTCATTGCCAGGGTATGAATCGCAAGCACGGGCAGCTTCAATTACAGCCTTGAGATTCCTTCAGGCCCTGTCTCTCCTCCTTTACTTGTTGTAACGTGTGTGCTCTATATGCTGCTTCATTGTTAATACTGGGCCTTGTGCTGCAGAAAAGTCAGCTATGACAGAACTAGTCATCAAAAGAGAAAGTTTTTATTTTCCCCACCAAATTCTCTTGAAGTAATTGTAAAGTTTCATTACCTCCTGCAGGCTGTGGATTTGAACAATTAAAATCGCCAAAATAATTCACAAATTCAGGTGAACCAAGCATATTTATTATCATCTCATTTAGTCTTCTCAAAGAAGAGGAGAATGTGATAGAAGAAACTTACCTAGACTCCTGCCATAAACTGACAACAGACAGAAGCTATGTCCAGTCAACCAGTCCTTCCTGGAAATGCAGAATGAGAACATCTTGGCCACAATCACACTTGATTTTCTTTAGAAGCCATGAAGTCAGAATCATCCCCTTGTGTATATCAAGAGGGACTCAGGAAGGTTCTGAGGGAAACTCATCTTTCGATTGTGCAGCCTTAGATGAATTTCACGTGTGTTTTTCCTCAGTTCACCTGACTTTTCTGAGAGGTGAACTTCAAGTGGAATTACTCTCCCTGTAGTTTTCTTTTGGAAATATACTGATATAAAAAGAAGACATGTAGTAGATATCAGTGACTTGAAGAACATTCCGAAATCTGTCTTCTTTCCCAGCCAAGCCACTGACTTTTGGTGACATGTTACAATTTAATGTCTGTACGTTTTCTAGAGATAAGTCTAGTAACACCTGCTGCTCCTTGCTCAGGACTCAAGAAGTAATATCTGCAGGGTGTATGAGGAGAACAAGTTCTGTACCACAAATAAGCATTTCTTTTCTCCTCATTGATATCAAATTATACTCTATTTTGTGATAAAATTTGAAGTAGTCAGGGATTTGCCAAGTCTTTCTTCTTGCTCTCATCTGAAAGTATAATTCCTGGTTAACTGTTCATTATGATTTATCACAATCTCGCTTAACCCAATAAATATCCCAGGAAAGAGCAGAGTTGGCAGAAATTAAATCGGCTTTACTAATTTGGCCAGTGTATTAAGCCAATACTTTTAGAGCCAAGAGCAAATGTTCAGAAATCAGGGCTTGGATTCATTCTCCCAGAAAGCACTGCAATTCAGCTACTTTTTATTAGCATGGTGAGAGGAAGGGGAGGTATAAATGAACACAAATTACTATGTTCTCCTTGCTGTGTGACAGGACAGATGGCTGTAATGCCGAATTCATACCCACACAGTCTTAAATGTCATGTATGAGAATGTAGTGCATTACGTTCTTAATGACTGTTCTCCATGTAATATGTGATGAATTTATGCCCTTTTGCTGTCTATTACACTTTGCTTACTAAATGAAAACTCATTGACTCAGTGTTTTGAAACTGGAGCGCATAAAGTTTTATTCATTGACATGTTTTTTTTGTGACTCTTTTTGTGCTGCAAAGGGAGATGTTAGTCATAGCAACACAGAATTTATAGCCCACAAAGATAATGTAAAATATTTACTTTCTGAATCTTTTTTAAAAAATGTAATTGAGTTTATTGGTACATTTTACATAAATATTATAATCATATTCAACCTTAAAAATTTGCAAGTGTACATGACAAGTCTTGATTCTCACTGGTGTGCTCTGCATTAAAGAAACAAAGATGCTTTATTATCTTTGTATGTTCTCTATAAAACCTGAAATGGTTTTTAAAATACAGTTGTGGAAGCAATATATAAAAAGAAATGTTTCTTATAATCTCTGAGCAAGGGAGAAGTGTTCACACTTGGGAGAAGTGTGTATGTGTACAAAAGAATAGTCATTGTGTATTGATCTTGAATAATACACTATCGGTTATTTCAGAGAAATGAATAATAAATAAATAACAATAGCAAATGTCTACAGCGTGCTTATTGGGTATCAAGCACTGTTCTAAAGAGTTGTTTTTCTTCCAAGACATGTTTGAAGTAGGATAATTATCACCTCTGTTTTGTAGGTAATTTTTTGTTGTTGTCATAATTTGTATGAAATACAAGAAATATGATTTATTTCTTCATCAGTTATTAATATAGGTGACTAGTTATAATTCTTAACGTCACAAATCCAAGACTTCATAGTATTTCAGGAGTAAAGTATTTAGTATGTAGGGAGCAGTTTGAATAGTAGAGGAGACTTGTTTTTAGTAGCAGTTTTATAAAGTTTTCTTTTCTCAACGTAATTGGATTTTCTTAAACTTATTGGCACTTAGTTTATACTGTTAGGTTCTTTTCAGGGTTACTTTTCTTTTTTAAGGTTAAAAACCTCAAACGTGATGAGAGATAGCAATGTCTAACTTTGTATTCTTCATCGGATAGTTCTCAGATAGTTTGTAAGACTAGTTCTTACTTAGTGATTGGATAATGGACAAGGAGACTGGAATAGTTTTTAGCAGTAGAGTCAAAGAACTGCTGAGCAGATCAGTAGAATTTCAGGAAGGTGAAGGGTAGAGTCTGATCATGAGGAGATTCCGCAGTGGAGAATTCCCTTTCCTGAAAGTCATACACTTTGGTTGGATAGTGTAGGAGGAGGAAATGTTTGTGGTCTAGTATGTCACAGCATGATTCTCCATCTATTCTGGACTCTGTCTTGGGCAGCTACACAGATTCAATGTAAGGAGGAGAGAAGAAAAGGCAAGAAATGGCATCAGAGATAGTCAACACCAGAAATCTCCCTGCTCATGAGGTGCTCTGGACCCTTCCTTTCTTGAAACTGTAGACGTGCTGTGTCAGCAGCGTGCCATGTTATCATGTGTTTGTATCCATGAAAATATTGATTAACCTGTTCCTCATACTACTAGCTCTTCAGGATGCATACTTTGTACTGGGAGATGTCAGCTGATTTTCTCTATTATTATTATTAGTATTTTTTTTTTTTGTAAATAGAAAGTGAATGTTCCTAGCAGAAAGTATTCCGCATCCCTTATTAAAATTCTGCTTATAAAGTCCTATCTGTTCTGTAAGTGTATTTACACTAAGGCAAAAGGAAGCTCAGTAAATAAGGACAAGTAAAAGGCATTTGAGATCAGCAATGCCCATTCATACCTGCAGTAACCGCGCATTATTCTGAAGGTAGAACTTAGCCCCAAGGTCAGACATAGAGGCTGGGAATAGGAAATGAATTCTACTTTCATTGGATGTTCTGAAATTCAAACTGCAGAATTCCCTCTTCTTTCTTTAGACTTTCTTGGCAATTTCTTGTTTTTAAAGAGATTTAGAATTGTCAGAAATATATTTTAAAATAACAAATTCAGTAATGCAATCCTAACTATGATTCTATGAAACAAGGCCCTTTGCTCATTTGCATTGATTGGACTATTTAAATTGCTCCAAAGTAATACAATTTTCTAACCTCTAATTGTCAGAATGATCCTCTTCCACCTCACTTTGCCTAAATGTTCATTAAATTCACTTGCTATCTGGGTTTCCCCCATATACTCCCTGAGACATTATCCAGGTTTATGGAGAATGGAGGCGAAGAACCCTCTGATCTGAATGTTGTTCTTGGCTTCTCACTGGCCTCTCTGGAGGCTGAGGATGCTGGTCCCATGCCCTTGCTATTTCCTTGGCTGATGTCCACTGTGAAAGCCAGCGATGATGGATCTGTTTTGCTGATAAGGCAGACACCGTGTAATATCACTGTCAGTGCAAACTCCAGGGCCTGCCACCATCCCATCCTGGCAGATGATTCTTCGTGTTAATTTCACAACCACTTTGTAAAGGAGATTGCAGTTCCCATCCTTGGGAGGCTCATCAGCAACCTTCCACATCCCAAAAAGGACATGAAATGGAGACATCCCGATGTCTGCCACAGGAGTTGACGGGCTTAGAAGTGCTGTCTTGGGTTCACTTCTGCCCAGTGCAGTGACATGGCCACTTCATTCTGTGTGGCTGCATCACACTGCACAGGGGTCATGTGACAGCAGCTTGCCTCCAGAATTCCAAGGGTCTCTACATTCTTCTTTTATTTTTTCAGCATATCTGTGCCTCTCCCTTACCCTGCTCCCTTTGCTATTTCAACATACGCTGTGGGAGTTGAGGCACTTGACTGATTTCCCTGTTGCTTTTCTTATTCTGGAAATTGCTATGAATTCCTTTTATTTCTCCTTTGTGTTTTATTGGAGATTTCCTTTGGTCACATCTATTTCCTGATGGCATCATTCATCCTTTCTTTTTAAGTACAAAATATCTGTTAGGAAAGACTTTAGAACATGGGGAATTAAAAACAACTACAGTGATGTTTTCAAAAATCATTCTGTAACCCCATGATATGTCTTAAACTTGCTGTATTCTTCCTGGTGGGCACATGTTGGAGGATGAGGTCTTTTTATAAAGTAATAACTCAGATGCCTTTTGAAGTTTGCAGAAAGTGGTGCTTATACGTCAGGCCCAGAGGTCTGCAGTCCTGTGTAGTGGGAAGTCTCAGTGAGCTGGAAACACTTAAGAAGAGGTTCTTTGGAAAACACAAAGCCAGAAGTAAAGGAGCAGATGTCCTGTACCACGTGTTTCTGCAACACCTTGGTTGGCTCATCCCAGCAGATTTCCTAGATTACCTCTGGCTGATTTACTGGAGGCCTGTTTCCCTGTTAGGGGTCTCCAGCAGCCTTGGACTCTAACATGTTTGTTACAGCGGTCACAAGGCCACAAAATCACAAGATAACTGCATTATTTCTTACTGGTTCCAAATAGTTGTAAGACAATAATGGAAAATGGACTAAACATGTTAAGATTAATTAATTTGAGCCAAAAACTTGATCTGTGTTTCCTTTGTTATAGAATACGGCTGGGAAGAGTCAGTATTTGGGTATTTATTTTGCTAAAGTTAATATTGAAATTATAAAAGGAATTTCTGTAATCAAAATAAGATAATGTTTCGTGAATGCCTAGACTGTTTGAAGGCAATTTATGTAAAACATTTCTAGTATTGAGGCAACTGTATCTGGTAATTTTTGCACTTTGCAGATATGGAAGCTGAAGATCATAGAGGCTAAGTTTTGGAGCTGAAAAGAAGTGGAGCTGGTATTAAGATTTTTGCCTGTCTGAAGTCAGCAGTTCTGCCTTTCTGGTTGCTAAGCTTCAGTAAATAGATCATGTTAGAAATACTTCTGTGACAGAAAATCTTACAATAAATGGAAAATGTCTAATGCGCAGTTACCTTAGGAACACACTGGGACGTTATGCCGAAAGTGTAAATATTACCTGTCTGGCGTCAGTCTGTTTTGCTTTAGTAGTATAGAAATCCAAGGCGGTGCTAATTCAGCATACATGATCTGTGTAACCTTTTTAAAATTGGGTATTATATAATAAATTTCAGATGTAGAGAACTAGACAAAAGAAACATATAACTTAGTGTACTGTAAGGTGAATACCCTTGTAATGTCCACCAACTTAAGAAATGAAACATTTGCCCTCAACCCTGAAGTTGTCCATGTGTCCCTTCCTGAATTTAAGTCTCTCCCATTCCCCATTTATGAATTTTTTAAAAATAAAAATATTATTCTTTGCTATGGTTTTATCATCCAAAATTTCAAGTGAGATACTCTATTTTAGCCTGGTCCATTCAAAAATTTGACCTCTTTGAAAAATAGCAGGCAGTGCTGGGAAAGTAGCAGCCATCACCACTGCAGCTGCGCTGGGTCTGGAGCCCGCCAGCCTTCAGGCCTATGCCGGAAGTGCTCCCAGGGACTCAGTAAAACAGCGGGCAGAGCTGGGAAAGTTGCAGCCAGTGCCATTGCAGCTGCGTCGGGTCTAGAGCCTGCTAGCTTCCAGGCCCACACCGGAAGTGCACCCATGGACCCAGTAAAACAGCGGGTGGAGCCGGGAAAGTTGCAGTCAGCACCATCTTAGTCTCGCCAGATCTGAAGCCTGCCGGCCTCCAGGACCACACCAGAAGTGCGCCCAGAGACTCAGTAAAACAGTGGGTGGAGCCGGGAAAGTTGCAGCCAGCACCATCTTAGCCACAGGCATTTTTGTGGAAACCTCAGCCAGTGACATCGCAGCCAAGCAGGGGCTGGAGCCTCCGTTTCTCTATGTCAATTGCACAAGCACATCTGGGACTCTGTATTGACTGTAGAAGAGCAACCCAGGAAACACTGATATTTTAAAGGTCCTAAATATTAAGAGGAAAAAGACTTGCAACAAACATCATCAGAAAATACAGCAGGTACAAAACTCAAAACAATAACAACAACAAACACTCAGAGATGAGGAAACATTCAAAGTCTTAGATGCAAAGATCTTCAACCAAAGGTAACAAAGAAGGAAGGGAAATAGAGAAGTATGAAGGTCAGTCTAAAGGGTTCTCAGAAATGGTAACCAAAACAGATCTAGTAAAATGAAAATCAGAACTGATCTCCAATATGAAAGCAGATATTGGACACAGTTAACACTATGATTAATAAATCTAAAGAGAAAATCAAGGAGTTGATAGAATCCAAAATAGTAAAAGCAATGGAACCTTTTAAACACCTACAAGCAGAGGTCCAGGAAATCAAGGAAGAAAGTGAAAGTTTATGCAATAGAATGATTATGGCAGAAGACCAAATTTCAGACCTAGAAGACAGGATCTCAGCCAATGAACTGGAAAGGCATAATTTATGGAAAATATTAAGGGATAATGAGAAATCAATCAAACAACTCCTGGAGGATTCAAAGAAGAATAACATAAGATTGATTGGAGTCACTGAGGAAGCAGGAGACAATACAAAGGACATCAAAAAACTATTCACAAAGATAATGGCAGAAAACTTCACAGGAAAAGGAAAAGAATTGGGCATGAAAATATATGAAGTATACAGAACTCCACATGCCCGTGACATGAAAAAATCTACACCTAGGCATATAATTATGAAAGTTCCAGATATCAAAAAAAAGAATGAAATACTGAAAGCAGCCGGGGGGGGGGAACAAACAATTACATATCAAGGGAAGCCTGTCAGGATCACAGCAGACTTTTCAACTCAAACACTCAATGCAAGAAGAGCCTGGAGTGAAGTGTTTCAAGCCCTAAAGGAAAACAACTTCCAACCCAGACTGTTGTATCCTGCAAAACTATCTTTCAAAATTGACAGGGATATAAGATACTTCCATGACAAAGAACACCTGAAAAACTTCACAAATATGAAACCTGTGCTCCAAAATATTCTAAAGAATATCTTGGAGAAAAATAAGGAAAGTTACAAATCTATGAGACCTAACAGAGTCAACCCTTTGGACCAAAGGGACCAAGGTCTGACAAGAAATGGATGGGAAAGTGCAAAAGTAGAATAACACAGCCAAGAACAGGAAAACATGACAGCACTAAATTTGCCCATATCAGTCATAACCATTAATGTCAATGGACTCAATGTGCCAATTAAGAGATACAGACTGGCAGAATGGATCAAGAAGCAAGATCCTACAATCTGCTGCATACAAGAAACACACCCAATTCAGAAAGAAACCCATGGACTGAAAGTAAAGGGATGGAAAACAATACTCCATGAGACAGAAAACAGAAAAAAGCAGGAGTGGTGATCTTATTTGCAGATAGAATAGACTTCAAGCTAAAACTGATAGAGATAAAGATGGATGCTATCTCTTAGTACAGGGAAAAATCCAAGAGAAAGAAATAACAATCTTAAATATCTATGCACGTAATTCTAATGCACCCAACTATATAAAACAAACATTAATGGACATGAAAAACCATATAAACTTCAATACAATAATAGTAGGGGACCTCAATGTGATTTCTCACCTACAGCATCTTGGTCATGACAAGCACCTTTTCTGAGAAATTAATATTGAAATATTAATAAACCAAAACATGATACTAAATAAAATAATTTGACATCTTTGAAGTTTATTTTTTCCTTTCTGATCCCTCCCTCCCTCCTTCTCCCTTCTTCCTTCCTTCCCTCCATCTTTCTGTCTCCCCTTAAAATATATCTGGAGAAGAATTTGTATTAACTGGTAGAATTTATTACAGTCTAGATTTGGCTGACTTGGGTACTTAGCACATCCAGTGTGTCCCTTCTTTCCAGAATTCCCTGTAGTTGGCAGTTGGATATGGACATGAAATTAGACTTGAGTTTCTCTTGGGTAGAGAGAAGTGTATTCTTTAATCAGGGCATACCTAATATGTAGTTTTAACTATTTTTTAAACATGAGTAGTTAATAGTACTCAATGCTTACAATGACTAATTCCTTAAATATTTGAAAATAATGTTATTCTATTATTCTTTTTAATTGCTGTAAATAATTTTAAAATGAATTATCTCCCTTCTTGTATTGTTTGGTTACCCAGGGAAATACTCCAGATAGTAAAGACAAGAGAAATGATCCTTTTTGTTTATACATTTTAAAAGCAATGGTTTCATTGCTCATATTTATCTAAAAGTGATCAAGTAATATCTGTGGATATCATTATGGGCTGATTAATTTTTAAATATTTTATTATTTTATGGTGAAAATAATTAGAATTTCTTCTCTATTTATAGTGTTTTTTCAGTACTGGAAATCAAGCTCAGGACCTTGCCCTTCCATGCAGCTATGGAGCCACTGAGCTACATCCAAGACCCTAATAGATTTTTTTTTTTTGAGACAGGGTCTCGCTTTGCACTTTAGGCTGGCCCTGAGCTCAGCCTCAAACTCACATCACAGCAATCCTCCTGCCTCTGCCTCCCAAGTGCTGGGATTACAGGCATGAGCCACCACACCTGGCACTGTGGTATGTGGTACTGATTGCTGCTGAGCATGAGTCTCCATGCCCAGTGTAGTGTATGGTTACTGGGGATCAAACCCAGGCCCTTGTGCTTGCAAGACAGGCACCTGAACCATTGAGCTAAATCCCCTGCCCACCCTAATAGATTTTAATTACCTCAAATTGTGTAGTTTTCATAGTGATTGCTTTTGCTAGTACAATGTATGTACGTACTTATCTTCCTCTATTGTATCACTATATTATAATAAACCTTACTTTCATTTAGATATCTTTATTTTCCATACTCTTAAATATCACAATATTGATTTTCAGAGATTTTTTTTCTGGTTCTTGGATCAAACTCAAACCCTTGTGCTTCCAAGGTAGGCATGGTGCCAATTGAACTAAATCCCCAGCCCTCAGAGATGTTATTATAATTTGTTTTCTAGTCATCAAATATGACTTACAAGTCTTATGAGAGAAGTCTACTGTATAAACTCAAATTTATACTTTTTTAATAAAGAGATATTACATACTTGCATATTTTTAAAGAGAAAATACCTGACATGTTCATTCAGATACTTCCAACTAAAATTTTAGATCACTAGATTTTTACTTAACCTCTTTATTTCACTTCGATTCCCAGGAACACAGGTGGTGGACTATTCAATTATTCTCTGCCTATTTCATGTGAACCATCTCAAAATAGATGTTATTACTAAAACCAATTTTTTCATTTCTAAAATAATAACCTGGTATGCTTTTAATACACTATATTTTGTTTCATAATTCTCAGAGCTTAAATCCATGTCACATAATTTCTTTCTCTAAATTTCATTTTTTTTTGTATTTTGCAATCAACTATTTATCTTTTACCCCACCTAGTTCTTTCTGTTGATGTGACTGATGTTTTGCTAACACTTTTAGTTGTCCGGAGGTTGTTTTTCAGTAAGTTTCTCAAGAAGGCACAGTAGTAGCCACATTCTGTGAGTTTTAAAAACATCGATTACCATTTAGATCTTTTATGCCAAGTGTGAATATTTCTGGCATTTTATTTTTCTAAAATAATACATTGCTCTCATAGAAAATTATTTTTTTCCTTTAATACCCTATGTTTCTTTTTATTAATGCCCACATTATTTTTTTTCTTCCAATTTTGGTGGATAAAACATTCATGATGGAAATATAAATAGATACTTTCAGTTCTACTATGTACTTTTTGAGTAAGTAATTTTGATCATTTTTCCTTTAAGAAATTTTACTTTGAGTTATAGTTTTTCATATTTGCTTTGCTACTTTCACATACTGGATATAAAATAACAGAGTGGCTATACTTTAGTTTGAAGTGTTACCCCACTGTGTTGTATGATCTTATATATAAAACACGGAAAGCATTCAGACTCTTGTTTTATTCCCCTCCCTTTTTCCCTGAGCTCTTAGGATTTAAATTTTGTGCCTGGTGTTCTTAAGTTTCTCAGACATGTACCTTGATGAGGGTTTCTATACATTCAGAACCCAACAGGCACTAGGTGAGCTGTTTTCCGCCATAGAGTTTGGCCCTTTCATGTGAGGAAAGTCACTTGATTTTTCTACTTTCACAGAAAGAACAACCTGCGCACTTTCGATTTTATAAGCTGTTCATCTTACAGATTTGAGTCAAGGAATGGGAGTTCTAGGTCTCACTGAGGCATATGTAGAATGTCATATGTAGAATTTCATCTTATTTTGAATCCCCTAACTTATTCTACTTTATTTTGTGTTATGTGTCCCTAAATCTACTATCTATCTACTCTATTTTCTCCAAAATCTATAAAATTCTTCTCTTTTAAGTAGCTTGATAGATCAGGATAGAATGAGAGTTCAATGATCCTTTCCATAAATTTTGAAACGATGTACACATTTTCAACCTCATCTTCTCGGTTACACTCAGAGATCCCAACTTTTGGGCCCTTCTCAGGTTCAACATGGAAAATTGACGTATTTCCTTTCATTTTTGAAAAGGTTGTTCTTCTTACCCTTTACTAAATCACTTGTTGGCCTTTATCTACTTCCTGTGTAGGTGATGAGTGTTTTGCAGTTTTGTTCATGATGGCATCTACTTTAGTTCCTTCTGTTTATTGCTAAGGAAGAGTATCTGCCTGTAGAGAGACATATACTTGTCTTTTTCCATCCATTTAAAATGAGAAACCTACAGCTCTTCTCTTCAACATTCTTGTAGTGCTTTGTATGTGAACTGCAGTGCTTGCCACCCTGACATAATCAATGCTTTATTTTTGCAGAATGTTTTTCTTTAACTTTCATGATTTTTATTTCTCTTATTCTATTAAATTTTCCTCTTTTGTCTGCTACTAGTTTTCATCTGTAGTCCATCTCACATGTGAATGTCATTTCATTTTTTATCACCATCTTTCACTCTTTTACTGTCAGCATTCTAACTATAATGTCTGGCTCTGAGTACATTACTGCAGTTCAAGTGTCTACCTTCTTCCTGGACCTTTTCATTATATGTCCTGTTCATTTACATACAACACAAATAATGAAGGCAAAGTCATCTTCCTCAGCAAATCAGCTTCTCTGTACTTTTCTGTTACCATGACACCACAATTTTCCTGTGCAATCAGGCTTGACATTCTGGAATTAACCTTAACTATTGCCTACATATTTAATTTACAATTAGATCAATTCATTTTATTCTTTCTTCAAAATTGCATGTGATTACATTTAATATTTTCTTTTCTTCTTGGCTCCTTGCATCCAGTTTTAGCTTTTTTCTTTTTTTCATATTTTAATAGGTGATATATATCACACATTTGGATATTAGAAAATTCCATAAAGTAAAAATTAATTTTATGTATTTATATAAGTGTATGCACTTAAATATATAATATGTATTTGTACATTTCTTAGGAATTCCCACTTATGTGCACAAAATTTATGCATATTCATATTTATCTATCTATCTATATATACCCACTAGGCATAAATATTATCAAGGATTTTTTTCCCTTTATGCTGGTTTAATTTGTTGTATTTAAAGAAGAAATTTATTAATTTGCTCACGAAAATAAAATGTCCTGTTAATACAGACATGTACATAGTAGACAATGTTCCAAGACAAACACCATGCGATTTTTTCCCTCCTCAGTATTCCTGCCTGTATTATTGTTAGGAAAGACATGATGTGAATATGTGACCTTTACTTACTTTGTACCCTCTATTTTATTAAAGATCAGAATGCACATGGACAACCTTTGTTATCTAGTTTCCCGACCAGGCCCAGTATCAGACTGGGCCAGACTCATTTGCGCCCTGTAAGCATGCTCTGTTTTGTGTGTTATCTTCCTGATGTTCTGCATCCTGACATTTAGCTGGAAATGTCATACATTTGCTCAAGCCTATCTGTTAGAATTGCTTATTTTATTTATTTTACATAAAGAATAACTCTTCAACAAAATTTTATTTTCATGATCCTTTTAACGTTACTGAGATTTGAACATAAGTCATAGATTCTTTATCAATTTCTCTATTTTCCTATGTCTACAGAAAAATATATGTTTGCATGTATTTTTTGTCTTGGAATTGTGTCAAGGTTGTATAAAACAAAATGAGTGTTTTCTTGATACTGGTTTGAAAGACGTGCTTTGTGACCCTTGACCTACTTCCCCTCTGAACACATTGTGTAAATGGAGTGTTCGCTAGACCAGAGGCAGATTCCATTGTGATGTGTGAGAGGTTTTTGAGAAGGATTAAATTTGCAGACATCTTCCAGGATTAAATTGATCTTAGTCTAAGAAGGAGGCAAGACTCCCTAAATTCTCTGCCTCTAAGAGAAAGAATCATTGGAAAATAGAGAGATCATATTAGTAATGGGTGAAGTGAATGTGCCACTTGTAATTGGAAGGCTTAAAATGTAATGTATAAGTTGGAAACTTGATAAGGATAAGACATTTTACTAATTGTCACTGAGATTTAGCAGCAAATGTAGCATTACTTCTTATTGGGAATTTTTAGCCCATTATCAACATACAAATGTCTCTGAGCATTGCATATATTAATTTTTAAAAATAGTCAAAATTAATCTAAAAATAGGAAGGAAAACCAAATCACTCTCACATATAAGAACGAAATACTGTAATAGATGCTTACTAGCTTTAGTCTTTGCTCTTTGAAAATCATAAATTATAACTTTTCAGAAAGTGTTAGAATTAATGGCTTTAGAGTTCCTCCAATTTGAGTTGAGGTCCTGGCTGGCACAATTATTAAACTGTCAGATCTGTAGCCCATTATTATTTTTTTCTTAATTACTAATAGAATTAACTCAAATAATTAAATGTAGACTTTCTAGCCATTCTATTGTCTGACTTTTTTATTTACTCATTGATTCTTCAGACAATTATAGGTATTATTAACTCATTTTATAGATGGAAATTGGAGTGCAAGAAAGATGAAATCATTTCCGGTTACAGTTTGTATTGGCATGTCCCCCAAAGGCCACCATTTGAGGGCTTTGTCTCTAGAGCTGGTAACATTCACCGGCATGGTTGAACCTTTAGGTAGAGAGGCCTAGATGGAGGAAGATGATCACTGGCATTCTCTATGCTTGCTAAGTATGTCTAGTCCCTAGCCCGCTTTTTCCTTCTGTTTTCTTCCTCTCTACCAGGTGGTGAGCAGCTTCTGTCTGCCATGCCCTGCCACTGTGCTGTATGGCTACACCACAGGCCCAAAATAAGAGAACCAACTGACCTTGGGCAAAGACCTATGAAACCCCAAGTCAGAATCTTTCCCATAATTATCTTGGTTTTCTGAGATATTTTGTCACAGTTATACACGGTTTATGCACTTTCCAAGAGTAGTTAGATCACAGTCATCACCAGGAGCATCTGATCTTATCCTTTCTTGCTTCTTTTATGGCCATGTCGCTCTGCAAACCTTATGCAAACCTTATCTGATGACATTTTCATTTGCAGTTGCTGAAGGAAATCTGGATATTTCCCATCTCTGTGGCTTGGTTAGACACTTTCCTTTAAGAACTTTTCCTCTCCATTTCTTTTCCTGGCCAACTATTCATCTTTCTCAAGTAATCAGTTTGCTCATTAGTAAGGTTTCTTTCTCTGTCCACTTGTGACTGAGTTAAAAATAATACTGCTATGCTTCTGTGGCACGCATGTCTTTTCTTGTGGTGATAGCTATCCCTTCATCTGCCCATCTCCATTATTGGGTTGTGGCAGAAGCTGCATTGTGCATCACCAAAATCTAACAAGGACCTTTTCATTAGTAGGCAGTAATTGACAATCTGTATGTAGAATTATGAGCTGTATAATTTGGAAATTTGAGCCAGTTTTTGCTTCTTTTTTTACAAAGCAGATTTCATTACGTTTCTGTCCTCACAGAACAGAGGAGAATTGAGATATTTTAAGTACACTCATATCATCAGAAGTTTACTTAATAAATTATAACCATCGTTACAATTTTATTGGTAGTACAGAGCATGCACATATATAGGTTTTATCATGAACCCAGGTTTGTATTTCAGTGGAAGCTCAGTTTTTTTTTTTTGAGCACCATTTAATTTCATGTCAGAAAAATATTTTCATTGATACAGAATTTCACTGGAAGAGTACATCAAAGGTGAAAAGATCATCCAAGTTTCTCAAAGAGAAACTCCCTTTAAACTTGTAGTATTCAACTAGGTACCTTCATTTAAAATTAATGGCATTCAAGATTAAGTCCGTTATTCATTTAATGTATGCAACATGTAGGAAAAGATTTGCTAGCTCATGAAAACACAGTGATTATTAAAATGGATATTTCTTCTTTAAAGATACTTGACAATTTAAAAACATACTCAAAATTAAAAAGCTATCTTTTACATAAAAAAGGAAAATATTGTTTCCTAGAAGTCATTTTCTTGCTAGAATACTTGTCCTTATTGATTATATGTTAGCTTCTTTTATTCTTTTAGAAATCTTCATAGTAAATTTGATATTTCCAATTTTTAAAAGATTACAAATTCTTCTCTCAGCAATATTATATATTTTTGTTTTACTTTAACACTCCTACTGTGGCTGACTTAAGAATAGATTAAATGGTAGTGCAACTGCCTTACAAGCACAAGATCCCGAGTTTGATCCTTATACCACAAAATAAATAAATGCTTCTACTAGAGAATGCTTCTTTAAAATAAAACTACCTGTCTCCTTAAAAAATAAATTTTTAAAATATGCCAGGAAATATTAATTATTCCATGAATCTGAGTTGTAGCTGTGATTACTTGGAAATTTTTGCCCATAGTCTTCCTAAGCCCCATTACATTTTGGAAAATTTGAAACAAAGTACTTGTCACCGATCTTGTATTTCAAGCCATGTCAAGACACATAACTGTAGAAATACAGCTGCTAGTGCAGACTGGAGTGCCTTTTATTTCTTACTTTTCCCTGTACCTTTCTTCAGGGAGTGAACATTTATAGTTAGAAACTTTTATTGCCCCTGCATTGAACCCATTCTCTGTTGGTTTCTGCCCATCTTCCTGTTCAGAACTGACTCCTTTGTTTCTGCACATACATATTTTTACTAATTGCAAATAAACTATTATTTCAGGCTTCACAGAGTCTGCTAATGGCAATGCCTTATCACCTGATATATCTTTATAATAAAAATGAAGTACTTCGGAGGCATAGTTAGTATTTGGAGAAAATCTTATTTTTAGTAATCTCCACAGTTGATTTTGGGCTGTGTCAAATGGAGAGCCTTTAAAATATGTACTGCATCAGATTTTTATCACTCACTGCTTAGAAACACTAAAAATCTGTCTAGTGAAGTTATGATAATATCCCACTCTTTGTGTGGTCCTCAAGGCCCCATTGATTTGGTTTTTATCAGTCTTCTAACTTTGTTGTAGGTTCTTCTGTGTCTCAAAAAGCTGAGGTCTCCATGGCCATATTTCAGTTGTAATTCAGGACACTGAACTCAGGGCCTTTGCACTTCCTTCCAGGGAGTGTTTGAATCCTTGTAGCTCCTTTATTGATTCATTCTTATCATTCATGATTGACATTAACATTATCTTTTCAGAAAAACCTCAGTCATCAAGCAAAAACAACTTCTTTCTCCATATCTCTTATAGCATTGTTTATTTGATTGTACACATATAAAACTGTACATAAAGATATATTTGACACATATAACCTGCACAAATATATTTTTAGTGCCTTAAATAGTGGATGTTGAAGGTCTAGAACACACACACACACACACACACACACACACACACACACACACACACGCTCGCGCGTGCAGCAGAATGAGCTAAGATGAGTTTGAAGACATCAGCAGGAGTGGAAAGATATTTTCAGAAGTCCTAGATTTGTTTCACAGCCTTTAGAGAAAACATGATAGAGTTTTAAGCATGAGATGGAGAGGTCTGAATTCCAGAATTCTGAACTGCTGCTGTTGGAAACTTGATCAGAAGTGAACACAAGTGAAACCAGGAAAGCGGCATCAGGACGTTTGTGTGGCATCCAAGGAAGAAAATAGTGATCCAGAGCCAGTGCTGGAAGGAAGAGGAATGAAAAGAAGGAAGAAACAGAGAAAAAGTTTCTGCAAAATTGTGATTCTGGTGTTGGGTTTACACATTTGGGGTGGGAAATAAAAACAGCTTTGTAGGCAGCATCTTAAAGATGTCTGAGACACTGAATAGAAATGTCTGTTAGGCCATGGCTATGTGACTTGGGAACTCAGAAAAGATATTTTTAGCAAAAAGATATGACCTTGATAATCTCCAGTGTAGAACTATGACTCAAACACATAGAACTGGGGAGACTCATCCGGGAGCAGCAAATCTTAGTGAGAAGCTTGAGAAATCCCAACACTCAGGAGAAGAATTTTATAGAGCTGAGAAACAGACAGAGGTGGCTCAGCCTACAAGCAGGGAGGAAGACCGGGACTGTGAGGTATTGAAGGACAATTGACCAGCCTTGCCTCATCCTCCTACCTGAAATGCCACTGGTCTCCAGCAAGATAAACTTTAGGAAACAAAACTTCAAACAAAACTTGTTGAGGAAACAAAAAATTTTGACAGGAAGTTTTAGGGGTTTATGTGAATGGTGAGCAGAAAATGGCATGATAGTGGTAGAAATATTTGGGGTCAAAAGCTGACTTCCAAAGAATGATAAGCATTGGAGAACTTCGTAGGATTAATGATACTATATTAAACTGCTGTTTGTGATATTCTCTTATGGTAGCAGTAAAATAAATGGAGATATGGGTTCTAGGAAATAGGGTGCTTCTGTGACAGTTACATGCAAATGTGAAAGTGATTTTAGAATCAGGCTGTGGCCAAAGTCTTGGAGAATTTTGAGGAACATAATTTTAAAAAACCATGATGTATTTTTAATCATTAAATGGCACTATAGAATGACTCTGCTGAAATACCTGTGCAGCCCCTCTATTTGATTTCAGTGGAGGAGAAATCAGTATTTTCAAAAGGCCAAAGAACTGAGAAATTTAAAGAAAGAAATGTTCTTCTAAATTACAATACACAAAGTTTCTTTATTACAGAGCAAGAATGAGTTTTTTAAATAGGAAACTATTATATAAATTTCTTTGTTACTCTTGATTTCCAACTTCACTTATTTATTTTTAATTACAATACTGATATAATTATATAATAATTATATAATATTATATAATTATGATTATTATATAATAATATTTTAATTATAATACTGGTATTATAATTTAATTATAATTTTTAATTATAATACTGATAGATTCAATCATTTTTCTTAGGGAACATCTTTTAGATAGGTATAACATGCTGAAAGACACAAAGACAAAAGCAAGGCCAGGGTAAGACATTAAAAGCATTCCCGGTCTCATGAAGTTACAATTCTGCAATATAAGGTTTAACTTCGTATTTCCAGAGCATCATGGTACAGGATGAGGGATTTCAACATTCTGACGCTAAGCCATGGCTTTGGTATGGTCTTGGGTGTGGTCTCATGTGTGAGAGGCAGGGCCGACTGAGTGTCCATAGAATTTGTCCTTTGTTATTTATTGTCACCGTTCAGGTTCTTGCCCAGCCTGCAGTGTTTGGGAAATAGGAGGCCCGGCCAGATGGACAGACTGTGCTTCTCATGGACTTTGCCCCCCCACGCCGCTCTTCTCCATCTGGAGTCTGCCTCCCGTTGCCAGCACTGCAGCACCAGCAGCTCCCTTCTACCTGCCTCTCCAGGCTCTGCTCCCTCGTGGAGTGTCTATTTATATATCACCTCATGCTGCAGCTCCCCACTGGTTTTGTTGTTGTTCCTTTCTGTTTGCAGAAATGTGAACGGTTGTGGTTTTTATTCTTCACTAAACACGCCTCTATGACAGGCCATCCATTTGCTTTTTGTTGTATTTGTTTCTTTTTTGTGCAAATGAGGAGAGTGAATTTCCCTCAGTTTAGCCAAGGACACAATGTCATTTACACATTTCTCTTTATTTAACAGTAGAGCATAATGTCCCTGATATCTTTTTTTTTTTTGCTACTTTTGTGAGGTTGAAAATGTAGCTAAAATGGAATAATAATATGAATGCTAGCATTTTCAATTGAAATTAGTTCCACTGGGAATCATTGTAAAGTTGTAGCGATAAGAAGAGATCCTGTGGCAAAGACTTTTGTAATAGGTAGTTGTAATATTTCCTTGCACTTTTACTCTTCTCGATGTGATCTCTGTGATCAAACCCTGGTTATCACCTAATTTATCCTTTCACTTCAAACTCCACTCCGGTGCCTGTGATTCTGAACTTGGATATCACCTTATTGTTTTTAAGTTTAAGCTTAATACTTATTTTCAGTGTACTTCATTTGAGATCTTTATTCACCTTCTCAAATAATAAGTAGCTTCTTTGAATATTAATGAGTTGTTTTCATATAAGCATGTTACAGAGAATAACAAAACACTGCCCTGTAAAATAGGGGATGCCTCAAGATATGGGGAGGGGAGGATTTAAAAAATGTTTGCATGTAAGAATCATTATAACTATTTGTCTGAAATACTCAGAATACTTACACAGTTGGAGAGGATGGAGGGATACATGTATTTAGTTGGAGCAAATTGTTTCCCAAAAAGGAAAAGATTTTAAGGGTCCATAAAACATTGATGGAACCCTACAAGAATAAATGAAAATGTTAGGGGCTTAAGCTTAATAACAAAACTTGGTGAAGGGGCAGCCAAACACAGAATCAGGGGTCTGATGGCAAAAGAAACAAATGGATTGTTGAGAATGAGAGATTTTTAAGGTTCTGTATTGAAGACATATTATACAATAAACCCAGTAGTTTCTTCTCCTGATGGTCTTTCTACTAGTTTACATTTGTCATACATCATATCTGCTTTCTTTGTATGGGTAAGGTTAAAATTATATTGCTTTATCAGTTAGAGATGGTTAAATTTGGATTCCATGCTTTTAAGAGTTTTATAGTAAAGACTTGAATAATAAGTTATCAAGAAAAGATAATCAACATAAAGGAGAGAAACATATGATAACACTGGATGACTGGAGATGTCTCAGATGTCTGTCGTCTGTTACCGGCTGTGAGAAGTTGGTGTGAAAACCCAGTGATGAGACATCCTCCCTAACCCAGATGAGAGAATGTGTCTCTGTGGTGATAGCTCTTAGAAGTATCAGTTTATGGGTTCAAGGCAGCTATTCTTGGTTTCAGAAGGAGCATAGTAGAGTCCAAAAATGTAGTTGGGGAGAGATGGACAAAGAGAAGAAATGGAGATATAAATTCTTGAAGCTTATTATTAAAATATCAGTAATCATCAAAATAAGGTGTGTTAAACCATATCTTTGTTACATTTGTGTTGTCACGGATGCCTACTGAGAATCCTCCATTAACCATATTCTGTGCCAAAATTTGAAACTAATGATGATAGCACCCTAGTGAGGTGTTTCCTACCTTGTAGGGAGATGTATCGTAAGTGTGTGCACTGAAATGAATAGAGTGCAATGAAAGAGAGACAGAAAAAGCAATCATTGTTAAATATTTGGGCTTTAGAATGAGACTGGGCTTGCTGATGGAAAAGAGAGGCTTCTAAGTCTTCTAATGATATTGTGTATTTCTTTCTTTTACTTGGAGTACAGTTCTTGATGATTTATTATTATTAATCTTTCTTATAAAAGTCTTAAAATTGTGGAACCTGAATTGAATCTTCTTCCAACTGTGAAGACAATAACAGTGTAGTTTCCTCCACTTACTCAGATGAAAAGTAAATTTAATACATAGCAGACTGGTGAAAGGGTCATAAAAAGAATTCCCTCTCTTCACCACATTTTCAAAATTGGGGAAATAACTAGCTTACTCAGTAGAAAACGTTGGCGTGTGTTACACATGATAAGTTAATTTTAAAATTTAAATTTAAATTTAAAAATTGCTGTAGTAGAAGATACATTGGCATTAATTCCCCTCAAAATACTCCCCCTCATTTCAAACATACTTATCCTATTATAAGTTGGTCATGAGGACAATTATAAATAAAGTGTCATCACAGTAACATTGAGATATATAGGACATCAAGACATCAAAACTTGTCATATGTATGACAGAAATCTAAGCTGTAGTTCCCACCTTGATGTTTATCTCTGAGAGTCACTAAATTTCTTATTTTCAGACCCCTAATAATTCCAGAGCTTGTGGCATAGGTATTACAGAGACATTCTAAAAGTACAATAAAAAGTACATAATTTTGCCTACATTGTCTATGCATAATTTTAGCCCTTATAGTATTAATTTTAATATATGAAATTATGTTGATTATTTGCATTTGTAAAAATGATTTCAATTTTAAAATTTTATTTTAACCTTCTCTGACTTTTTCACTATAAATTAGAATAATTGAAATATAAATATAGATGTGTCTTTTACTTCTTTGTACAAATGTTTGGAAGTTCTTGATGAGATTACATGTTCTTGAAGAGAAGAAACCTTACATATTGAAATTATTCACAAAAGATTTAATCGATACCTACTCTGAAGGTAGATTTAGAGCTTTTTAAGTGCTGTAGAGCAGATATGTAACTCAAATCTCTGCCACAAAACCCTCTATAAACTTGGCACTTCATTTCTTGGAACTTCTTAACAGGCTCCCTGTTGAGTTCTTTAATGTAATATTTTAAATAAACTTGTTAGTTTAGCAAGCCACATTGTCGGAATCTGTGGACTAGAAAGGGCTGAGCAAAGTTTTAAAAGTGATTACTGAGCGCTGCCATGTAGTCGTGGGAGAAGAGGGCGACTCCGTGGTAGTTTGAACACCGACTGTGCAGCTCCTGCAGTCCGCGCTCATATCGCCTACTGTGAGTCACTGAGGAAGAACGCCGACTCTCCACGTCCGCCCTGTACGTGTGCGCTGGATTCCACTTTCCCGTGTTATCATCTGTTTGATGTGGAATGCTCGCTTCCCCGGAATATGAAGCAGCATCTCAATATTTACATTGATAGCATGAAAGCTGTGGATTTGCGTTTAAGAAAACATGAAGATAAGACGGGAACGACAGCAGAGTGTGGTCCTGGGACAGCACAAAGGCTGATAAAGCTGAAGCAAAGGATAAGCTCAGGGGCCTCTTTTAGCTTTAGGGTCTAGAGAAGCCGCATAGCAGTGCAGTTAAGTGCAGATTTAGGGGTTTGATCTCCACAGAATATGAACCAATAGATTGGAAATTAGGACCAGGTACTAGTATATTTTCTAAAACTGTAATCAGTTCTAATGCCTGTGATTCCACTGTAATGTCTGTTATATTGAGAAATAGTACCAAGTTAAATGGCAACGTTTCACTGATGAACTGGCAATGTTGTTAGAAAATTCCAGAAAGAGATATGGTGGTGTTTGGGGCCAGCTACTGATTAGTTCAGCTTGAAGCCGATGAGAACCTGGAAGGCATGCTGCCAGGAGAGACAGAAAGCGAAGGAGGCATGTGGAGAGGGCAGAGTCAACAGAATTGGATGACTCACCCTGACGATGGAATGGAGAAGAGGACTAGATCGATGACAAAAATAATATGCTAGGATCTCTTTGAAAAGTCAATGTGTTTCAGAGGGGAGGAGTAGAATGTGTGCTATGTTTCATTTTTCTGGGTGTTATTAGGTAAGTGCTGTTTAAGTTCTATTTGGGTGTTAATTTAACCTAGTGCTAAAATGTCTGGGTTTGAATTTCACACTTTCCTGAATCAAGTTTCTTTTCTTTTCTTTCTTTTTTTTTTTTTTTTTGAGACAGGGTCTTGCTTTGTGGTTCAGACTGGCCCTGAGCTCAGCCTCAAACTCACATCACAATCCTCCTGCCTCTGCCTCCCGAGTGCTGGGATTACAGGCGTGAGCCGGCACTGTGCTATGTGGTACTGGTTGCTGCTGGGGTGAGTCTCCACACCCAGTATTGTTATGTGGTTATCAGGGATTGAGCCCGGGTCCTTGTGCTTGCAAGACAGGCGCCAGAACCACTGAGCTAAATCCCTGGCCCCTGAATCAAGTTTCTTTACCTCCCTGAACTCCAGTTATCTTATCTGTAAAGAGGGTGGACCGACCTCAGGAGCACTGAGATCACACTCTGCTTCTCTCCTCTAAGTTGTAAACATCCAGGAAATGTTCTCTTTGCAGGTTTCACTACTCTTCCTTCTCAGAATAGTATTCACAGAACAAGAACTTTCATGCGTTTTTCATAGCATAGAATTCCTACATAGATTTAGGTTTCTGAGGTTGTTTTTACTGCTTTGGGAAAAACTTGTATCAGTAACCATCATGTGGTACATTTACAATTTCTTGCAGGAGTAAATAAATTACCTAGAGGCCAAAAATGCTTCAAAGTGCACATTTTCTGTACTCGGTTCTACTTTGCAGTTCAATCCCTGATTGCTAATTCATCAATTCTCCAAAGAGGAACTCAAACTAAGAAGTAATTGATGAAAAAACACTGCTTTTTCTTTAACTAAAAAGGGAAGTTGTGAGTATTTTGATTCTTTTTTTTTTTGGAAGGGGAGTAATGACCAATTTAATAAAAATGTTCATATAATATATAAATATTTGAAAGAAATATGGAGAAACTTTTTCTTACAAAGAAAAATATGTCAATTAGCCACACTCACGGTCTAAGAGGGAAAGATGGTGAGTTTTGTCTTGTTAGTTTTCTTTGAGGAGAAACATTTCTATCACAGGGCCTCCTGGGAAGTGTTCTCTCTGTTAAGAAATTCCGCCATCGCTTAAGACCATGTTACACACCAGGTACGCGCCAGCAGATTTTTATTGTGTATCAAGTGGCTCCTGTATGGAAGTGAGACAGGAAGCCCAGAGCAAGAGAAGAAAAGAAGAAGGGAAAGGGAGACAGAGCAAGACAGAAAGACAAGAGCAAGATAGAGAGAGAGAAATAGAGAGAGAGAGACAGAGAGAGCCAGACAGAGAGAAGAGAGAGACAAAGAGAGAGGGAAAGAGTAAGCAGTCTTACACAGACCCAGGTTTAGGGAGTTTTACATCAGGGCTGAGGTAAGGTAGCCTTAGCCTATCACACGCTATAATGTTCATGCTTTTCAAGAAGCTCAGTTCAGACTGCTTCTAGCTGATGTGGATTCTGGGAAAGGGTAACTCTATGGCCAGGGGTGGAGCTATGGGGAAGGGTGAAGAACACGGAAGACCAGTACAAGATGGTGTATAATATTTGTAACACTGTAACTCCTCTAACACTCTCAATTCATGAGATCAGCGCTGTTACAGAAGTTCATCTTTTAGATTAAAAACTAGAGTTTACTATCTCGATGTGGTTGTGGCAATAGTTACAATGACCTACATGAGGAACTGTGTTACCTTGGGTCAAAACAGTGCCCCTGTGGTTTGGGAAATTACATTCATTACTGCCTGTGAGGTGAATAGAAAAAATATAAATGTGTGTGTATTACATGCTAGAGAACCTGGAAGTGTTTTGAACTTGGCAAAGTAAATTTTACATTGACATATTTTGTGCCTGGAAAAAAAAAAATATATATATATATATATTTTTTGTTTTTGTTTTTGTTTTTGTTTTTGTTTTTGTTTTTGAGACAGGGTCTTGCTTTGTAGTTCAGGCTGGCCCTGAGCTCAGCCTCAAACTCACATCACAGCAATTCTCCTGCCTCTGCTTCCCGAGTGCTGGGATTACAGGCGTGAGCCACCACGCCCAGCACTCTGGTATGTGGTGCTGATTGCTGCTGGGCGTGAGTCTCCATGCCCAGTATTGGATGTGGTTGCCGGGGAATCGAACCTGGGCCCTTGCACTTGTAAGACAGGTGCCAGAATCACTGGACTATCTTCCCGGCCCCTGGCAAACATATTTTGAAAAGTTCCTTCTCTCTTACTTTTAGACTTCTAGGTATTTTCAGTAATATTATTGTTTCTTATTCATTTCCAGTATTTTATAAGAGATTTCTGATAACTATGGACCTTTTTCTTTGAACCTAAAATCTTGCTTTGCCAATGTTCAGCTATATTCTAGTCCACAAAAGCCAAGTTCAGTTTAAACGTTTTAATTTGTGCCTTGATAGTTGGCCAGATATCTTCAGTCATTCCTAGCATGTCTGCATTTAATTATACTGAAATACTTAACTACTCTGTCTTATCACTAGTATGCAGTTTTATCATTAAATGTTTCAGTAGACATTCACTTAGATGCCTGACTGGAAGCCATTTGGTATTAAGACTACTTATATTTTTTATTTAATGTAATTGGAATACATAACATAACTATTCATGGATACACACATTTAAATATATATCTATATCTATCTATCTATCTATCTATCTATATATACATATATATATTCAAACATGGTGTAGGGTCAGCAATTCTAGCTCTACAGTATGTTCTGGAGAAAGGATGGGGAAGAATTCCTCTTTCTGCAAAGGAACACACATTATGTCAGTAGATTGCCATAAATTAGTTTCTGTAATTGTTATTATTTTAAAAATGTTAACACAAATTTCTCAAGGACTGCTTTTCATTCTAAGGAT